>OMNN01096264.1:0-10932 GCA_900302755.1 Chromis chromis
GACTAAACCACTTTGAGAAATAGGGGGTTCATAATCTTTCAACAATTAAAAAAAAAAAAAGTTTTATGTTTATAATTTGCAGTGCTTGTGTTGTGCTTTTATTGAACATTACTATATTATTATTCAATTGGTTTTGTGTGCTTACAATGATTTTTGGGGCGGACAACTTTATGGAAGGGGGGGACACGCCCCATAGAATCGCTGGCTTAATCCAAAAGGAATGGCGTCACACAGAGAATGCACTGGTTGCAGTTTCCACAAAGATTATTGATAAATTTAGGTCCAGGTGTGTAGCGCAACATTATGTAATAATGCAGCAAAGTTTATTACATATTGCGTTCAATAATTTTATTACAAAATGTGGCGTTATTACAAAATGAGGTGAAAATTTATTACATTATTATCTAATGCAGCGTTATTACATAGTGCAGCGTTATTAAAACAATTCACTGATTCAGACAGGGACCTTCATAGATCTGCACGTTCTAAAGGAACGGTGAAGAGTTACATCTATGACATTTAGAGCTAGGAGGGGAAAAACATCTCAATATGTAAATTTACATATACGCAGGGATGAGTTTTTAGGAGTTAAATCAATGAAAAGGGATGAACTTTAACAAACTGAAGATAAAGCACGCAGGCCAATTAGGCACTGGGATGTCAGACCTGGTCGCTTAACCCAACCCAGACTGGATACTAAGCCTCAAACAATTAAACCTGCAAAAATCCTGGCAACCAAAGTGATCAAGAACAGGATGGTCACATCTCAGCTGGTGCTGCAAAACCCAGGATAGAGTAGGAGAGAGAGAGAGATGATGATCCATCCCCCTCTATATGGGTTTTTTCTTCAGTCAGACCAGAGATGGAAACACATAAACACTGGTCATCATGAGCAGGATGAAGCACATAACGTCTAATCAAGTTCCTGTAATGCCACATATTGACCCAATTCAGCAAATTCCAACTGGACAATCAGGACGGTAGTAGGCTGTATTGATAGGTTTATTATATACCACAAGATGTGCTGCTGAATTCTAAAGTAATAAACAGACAAACAACAGAACACATGATCTTCTTGTCAGGGGCCTCCATGGTCCACTTCCTAAACTCCTAAACAATATAGAGTGCATGTTTTATGTCTAACTGAAGCTACATGATGCAGTTAAATCATTAGATTTAGCATTTAGTTGAGTAGAAAACCTTTAGCAGCGAGTGTTGTGTATGTGTCTCCGGCTTCCTGCTGCTCTGCCCTGCAGTAGCGGCTGCTGTAGAAGTCACTTAAACTCAGCTGATATATTGCTACACAAATCTAAAGCCTCCCAAATCACAACTAACAAGATTAATCCTTTAATGTAACCGAAAGCTGAAAGGAGAGCATTTTTCAGCCAAGAAAGGCCTGTTAGAGAACAGTTGAAGAGAGAGAGAGACTTCCAGCGGGTGCCAAGAGCTTGGCCACTGTAATGAAACGATCACAAGGAAGGGATAAACGGAAAATAATAGCCAGTTCCTTCTTGACAAAACAATGAAAACATTATATAAAGGTGTTTTGTGTCAGTTGTAAACAATTACCAATTACAGTTTGCAGTTAGTGCATTATACCTACATTTAGTGCTTCTTTTGAATTCTGTTGGCATCGGCTGTTCTCACCCACTGCCAACTCAGAGTTATTGACTTCCACTGTATCTTCTTATTGGTGTTACATCACCTGAAAGTTTTCTGTAGCAGACAGTCCACATCTACATTTGTCAGTCTCATGCCAAATTTTAATGTATAGTGATGTTGTATTTGACCTGTAGTCTTTTTCTGGCTGGAAATTACATAAACAAGTTACAAAAGATGTGTTTAGACAATAAATTTGACCCATTTCACTTAAAATGCATGGCCAGAACTGTTCATACCGCTTGAAACGGATACAAACTCTTGAGAAAATGCAGCTTTTATACCACTTTTCGATGGTCGTGGTAGTTTTTACCTGTTAACTGCAGAAAAGACGGGATAAGACTGTAAAGCCACGTCCAAGCGTTTTCAAGTTTCAGTGGCCACAGGGTAAAACATCATCAAAGTACAAGGAGTTCCACACTGTGAAAAAACTTCAAAGGTCGAGGTAAGAGATCGAAAGTAATCCCATCGCTGGTAATTATGGCAGTGCAAGAGGCTAGGAAGAATCCAAGGCTCACCACTAACACCTTCCTGATGAATGTGAACAGTTCTGGTATCTCAAACAAACACTGCAGCAGACAGTGAAGAAGGCTGGTCTCCATGGATAAAGACCTAGGAGGACTCAGCTTCTCCAAGACAGACATACAAAAGCTCACATAGACAAAGAAAAAAAGCTTTCGGTCATCAGATCAGTGGTTAGAGGAGATGAAAATGGAGTTGTTTAGACACAGTGAGTGTTCAACCCAATGAACAGCATCCCTATGGTTGGGCATGTGATGCTTCTGAGGGGCATCACAGAAAAAGAGGGAAACATCAGGCAGTCAGCAGGAGAACTTGGTCTTGGGCAGAATTGGATCATCTGAGACATACAGCCAAAGTGGTGAAGAAACAGTTAACAGAAAACAATATGAACATGTTGGACCGGCCCAGCCTTCCAGAATGTTAGTGATTACTGAGAAACAGTATTTTTGGACATCAGTAAAAACCCAAAACCCAAAAAAGACAAAGAAACAGTTCAAATTCATCATAAACATCTCATAACACAATGCTTTTTCTTTGGTCACTTGTTTATGTCATTTTCAGCCAGAAGAAATCTTTTGCTCAAATAAAAATAAAAATAAAATGCATATTTCAAAGATTAACTGTATATTTTGCTGTGATAGAACACTACTCATTCCAGTTTGTAGACATGTAGCTCTTTAAGACCAACGGGAGCGCCCGCCCCATTTCCGTATCTATTTTTCAATGCGGTAGAAGTGCAACCAAATAAGATAGAGCAATAATTCTTTTTGCATATAAAACTTGAGGAGTTACTCTTTCATATCACCATCCAACGTGTCCCAGAGCGCTGTTTCCTTCCACTAATGTGTTTGCAGAAATCCAGTATAAAGCGCACACAACATAAACATTATAATCTAGGTGTCACATCGCTAAGTTCCTACGTCGAAATCCACCTCATCACATTGTGAGCATGAACTATCACGTGGTTCCAGATGCTCACCACACACTCCCTACAGTCTCCCACACCCCCACACACATATTTGTGGAACCGCAAAACCCCGTGCCTCTGTGTGTTATCGTGGACAGGAATTGTCACAAGTCCTATCACAGCTCCACTGGTGCTATTGAAGTGCTACTTTGAACTTTGATTGCACCATTGATGTATATAGTGTACAGTATATATATAGTTTACTTTGATGTACATGTTGTCTTTCTGCAAATTGGTTGTCTTAAAAGGTTAAAAGAAAACCCCTATACTCCTCAAAACCGATCCATCCATGGTGCAAGGATGAAGAAATTTGACTTGACCCTAATGGTTTGATTTAAATAATAAAAAATTAGACAGCTGTACCTAAGTAAATGCAAAAAAAAATATTGTAATTTTTTTTAACAAGCATGTCCAGACATGAACACATCACCCCTTTACGGTCGTCTCTCCACTGGCTTCCAGATCGTTTTCGTATCGATTTTAAACTTCTGTTATTTGTTTTTAATGCCATCAATGGCCTGGGTCCCTCTTACTTGTCTGAGGTTTTGACCATACGTGATCATGGCAGGACCTTGCGTTCTTCGGGTCAACTTCTTTTAGAAATTCCAAGGTCGAGATATAAGCAGTGGGGTGATCGCTCTTTTGGTGTTGCTGCTCCCAGACTGTGGAACAAACTGCCCCCCGACATTCGCACCACTACTGATCTCGGCCTTTTTAAATCAAAGCTGAAAACCCACTTTTTTAGATTGGCTTTTAATTCTGTCTAGAGCATTGTATTTATTTTGTATGCTCTTTTTTATGAATTTTTGGAAGGCTTTTAGCAACCTGCAGCACTGTCGCACCTTCCACAGTCAAACACCTGTGTTTTATGTATTATTCTTGTATTAGTTTCTTAATGTATTGTTTTTATGGCTCTGTTGTAAAGCACTTTGGGTACCATTCGGTTATTGTAAATGGCTATATAAATAAAATTTGATTGATTGATTGATTGATAATTTTAATAATCAGGCTTGATAAAACAGTGACGTACAATTATAAACTAACAAAAGCCGTTTAAAGTGTTTTCTGTTTTCTTCCAGACCCTAAACAAATACTTGAACTTTGCAAACCTGATCCTGAGAGTCTTCCACCTGAGCTACCTGCACAACTGTGAGACCAGGAGGGGGCAGGTAAGGATGGACAGAAGGCAGCTCCTCGTGTTTTTAGCATCTCTTTTAACTGCATTCATTTTTAGATTTAATGCTTCGTGAGACATCTTTGTGCTGCAGAGCTTCTCAGGCTCAGAAGTGCCACAGACCTGACAATGTTTTCATCTTGCGTGTGATTGATGCTTTCACAGTCATTTTGAACAAAGTGCAAGATTGCAAGAACCTCAACAGCATGAATATGTGGTTCGAAAGGAACTCAGATGTAGTGCTAAAAGGAAGAAGCATCAGACCTTTTATACCTCAGTTCACTCAGAGACTGGAAGCACAAACTGTAACAAAAACATGTCAGAAACAATTAGGGGAAGCAACGACGGGAAGGGAGCGGGAATGCTCAGCTCAGCTTGTGGGCTTATGGGTTTGATGAAGCCTGAAAGCATTCAATTCTGCTCTACTTTCTTGTATTTTATCGTCCAGGTGCTGCTGTGGTCGGCCAGCAAGGTGTTTGAGGAGCTGACGGACATAGAGAGGCAGTTTCACAAGGCCTTGTACACAGTCAGAGCCTTCCTCAACTGTGACCGCTACTCTGTGGGCCTGCTGGACATGACTAAGACCAAGGTGGGCTACCATAAATTCACACGGAGAGTTGAAGATAAGCTGGAAACCAAATAAGACCATTTGTATGGAAATCAGCAAGCAGCACTGTGATAAACTGCAGATCCTTATCTTATATTAATCGTTAGGTTTTGCCAGTGTCCCTTTAAAATCAGCTTTCAGTTTATTCTAATTTTGAGGTTCAGGGATCAGATCACCTACACAAAGCTCGATTAGTGGTTCATTTTAAGACTGCAGCAACACTGCTCAGTTTCACAACACCCCTAAACTTTATAGCTACCGTGAGACGTTAAGAAACTGCTGCAACTACTGCATAAAACAATACACATGTGCAAACTTTAAACTGAATGCATTCATTGCTTATTATTTCTGCAGTGCTGTTTTTGTACCATTCTCATCCCTTCTGAATTCTGATGTGATCCATTTCTTGTGTTTTTTTCCCCTCCTTATCTTTTGGGACGAGATATTTTCAGGCTCCTCTGGGCTTTCTTTGTCTAATCTGCTTGATTTCTCGTCCTCCGCGCGGATAAAAGAACACCCAAAACCACCTTCTGATCACTCTCCTTTCGTATCCCCGTGTATTTGTGATAACTAACACATTGTCATAAATACTACTTATTGGCTGAGGCTGTCACCTAATTACAAGCAGCTGCCAGTTGATTCCTAACACCTGCTATCTGAGAACAAACACATGTTGTCTGCCTGCGCAGATGGCTTGTCTGGTAACAATACTGGATTTCATGAATAAAGCACTTAAGAATAAACAAAACTAGTCGCTCTGCTTTGAGCTCGTGTTTCGGAAAACTGCACTTTCTGGAGACGTAATAAAAATACGACGCACTCCTAAGAGGTTGCTAGATTTTCATACAGAATGGTGCTGTTAGATGTAAATCCACGATATACAGTAAGTGCATCTAAATAATGAAACAAAAGAGGCAGCTGTATCCGCCGTGTTGCCTCACTCTAAATCTTTTTCTCTGTGTGTTATTTCTGCAGGAGTTCTTCGACTTGTGGCCCGTTCTGATGGGAGAAGTTCCACCTTATGATGGACCCAAAACTCCTGATGGCAGGGTGAGGAAACATTGACCACCGCTACTACAAATACAGGTCCTGCTAAATCTGAATGCTGCTGAAGACTGTTCTCAATGCTCCCAGCGGTAGTGGCACATTTTCTGTAGTGTCACCACCAGGTCAAATGTCCCTTTGACTGTTACGAATCCACAAAACTCTGAAATGTGCCGTGAATATTTCCGATCCACAGAAAAATGAATCTTCTTTTTTTTGGGGGGGATTCTCTGACCTTTCTTCTTGTATCACCGTCAGGCTAATGAAAAGCTAGTGGACAGATTTCCATGACACCTGCTGAGTAGAATCATGCTCCAGGGGCTATTAAACTCCTGGTTTCACTGAGTAATCATGTTCCTCCAGTGCCCCCCTCAAGACAGTCTTGACATCTTCAGCCTTCAGCTTGACTCCATGCAAGGCTCGAAGAACAGCTAAATCATCAGTAACATTTTTTTTGCACTGTGGGAAGCAGTGAGCATTGCAGTTTTATCAGCGGGTGGAGTTTTCACAGTCTAAATTTTAGACTTTCAGTGCACGTTTTGAAGGTGAACTTGGAAAATGGGACATTGTTGTAAATAGGAGCCTGTATTGTTATGCTGTATAACCAGTGATACTCTGTAAGTGCTCTTTGTTGTCTGCTTTTAAGAACCAAAGTCATTTTTTACTAGAACACAGTGTCTCTAATTTTTATGTTTTCTGTCTTCTTAAGGAAGTTATCTTCTACAAAGTGATTGACTACATCCTCCACGGCAAAGAGGACATTAAAGTCATACCGTAAGTCACAACAGATAGACATCTAGTTTAACTTTTCCCTTTTTGATCACAAGTGCCACACATTGGTGCCACACTGTCCCACTGAAGTCAGGTAAATCAGCCTGAAACTCCCTGTAGTCAGTCTGTTTCACCTCCCCTGGCAATTAGAGAAGAAATCTCATCGAGGACCTCGGCCTGAACCGATGTTCGGCTTAGATTTTTAGGAAATGCTGTACTGAACTGTTTATTCATTAATTAAAATCTAGATGGTTATCTGTGGCCAAGTAACACTAAAAATTCAAGCCCTTGAAGCTAATGTTGGCTACAAATGTTTAAACCTCTTTCCACCGAGCTGGTTCCAGTGCTAGTTCGGAGCCAGAGCCTGACTTAGCAACCGTTATTTGTGTTTCCACCACCTAAGCACAGGCTCCAGGTTCTAAAAACTGGTGCTTAGCAAGATCCAACTCTTTGCTGGGCCAGAGCTAAGCACCGAGTACATCAGGGGCTGAGGACGGGGTCATCGTGACCAACGATCAACAGTAGAAAGGGACACACAAGCGGTAGTTTGTATCCTTTTTCGCCTGGATGTTCCTGGTCCGATCGCAGATGTATTGGAATGACTCCCGGGACATACGGAAGTTTTGCACAAACTGTTGGAGCTGAAATCCGGTACAATTGTGTCCCACCAGTAGCGTGATCGCGGCTGTGCCCAGGCAACAGGCGACCTCCGCCTCACAATCAGCCTTAAGACCATTTATAAAGATAAACATAGATATTATCATCAACTTATTGTGTTTGTTTAACTGCTATGTAATCGATGCAAGTGTTGTCGTTTCACGGTGATGCAATGGCGTGGCTCCAACTTGGCTCCTTGCCAATGGAAAAGCAAACAGGTTCTTAGGAGGACTGAGATTTGAACCAACTAAGCAACAGCACAGAAACTAGCACCTGGTTCTTCTTGATGGAAAAGGGGTAATAGTGGTCTGAGATAATCTCCCCTCCAGTTGTCGCTGAAGAATAGAAAACCCATCCTGACCAGCTCTTCCCAACCATTTCCTCATGTGAGGTGCTGCTCTGCTCCCTCTGGCATGACAGTGAAAAATTGTACTGTGTAATGCACCTGATGTGCATGATGCAACCAGATTTTTAAAATCTGTTTTTCTGGATTTTAAATCTCCTGTTGTGTAATCCCAGCTTTATACAGAGGTGACAGTAATGTGCTAAGAAATAACCGACAACAGCAGGTATGGATAATCCTACAAGAGAGTAAACAAGGATGTAAACAAAGCAGGTTACATAAATGTCTTTTTGAATGTTTTATGAGGAAGAAGATGCATTCAACATGTTTTGTCACTGATGAACAACTTTTGTTTCAGTGAGTAACACTGGATGTAATCAGAAACTTTACAAAGTACTCGGGGCACATTTAACATGTTTTGGTGGTTAATATGGTGACTAAGTCAAACATGAGCTACATTTTACCTAATAAAGGGGTAAAAAAAAGACTCAAGGAAAAACCTTGCAGCATTATTTATATATTTTCTTTTCAGCAAGTCCAACACTGATATTCTTATATTAGGTTTTCTTTTCCCTTATCCAACATTGCTGCCCTTGTAAACTTTAATTACCACTGTCTAAACATGTCACTGCAGAATAATCTCACCTGTGTAAATTAAAAGTTGTCCATTCATTATTTGATTTTAATGATTTTTTGTAAGATTTTTGTAAGAATTTATATTGACGAGGGATTTTAAACCATTTTCTTAACTGATATCTAGCAGTGTTATCACTCAATAATAGGTTAATGATTAACATAAATGAAGCACAGCTGATGTTATTCTATATGCTGTTATTTTTAACCACAGACACAAGACTTTAACGGCCAACATAGTTTAGTTATATGTCTCAAGAATGTGGGCACTGGCCTGAAGCTATTAATCGTCACATAAGTCTTTGTCATGGTGCCCCATTGCTAGCTAAACCCCCACAATGCTCTCTGCTAGCCAACATGAACTACCTGTAGTCCAAATAACCACCTGCTCGGGTCGCTACAATATTAAACAGTAAGATGGTTCACTTGGTAGAACAACCAGGTGCTACAGCTAATCTACAACCCATTTTCTGACATGCATGTCCTTTATCTTCTGCTTTATTGGTTAATATATTTTATATAGTAATCTAAACATTCATTTCTTCATCCTCAGGAACCCTACGCCAGATCACTGGGCCCTGGTTAGCGGTTTACCCACCTATGTAGCAGAGACCAGTCTGGTTAGTATCTGTTTATCTTAAGAACTCACATGGTGTCCATTTATCTCATGCTTTTGTCTCACAAGATGTTAAAAAGGTAGCATGGTCTGTCAAGTCCAGTTTTTGTTGCATCATGAATTCGATACAGCATTTTTGTGGATGTCTCCCAATAGCATACCATTAGAAGCATGTGCTGGGTATCAAACCTGAGCTGCACAACCTTACTGCCCATCATGGTATCAGACATTGGTGTCAAACTGTCTTTTGCAACTCCTACCAACCCAACAAACTAAATATTTCTTTTTATTTCATGGTCCTGAAAGCATTGTTTGTCATGTTTTGACATTGAAAGAGGCTCTGAGAAAACTCGCACAGAGACATTCTGACTGCTGAGGGATTTTATTTGTAAAAGTCCGTAGCAGGTTTGGCTTGCTGTTGAGTCGGTTTCTGCTTTATGTAAGTTAAAACTGGCTTGTGTAGAAAGTTTCATTGTGTCACTTTTGAGACAATAATGGCCATCAAAACTGTGCTTTGTGAGCACCTTTTATCCGTAGCGGCATATTTCATCATTCTTCCTTGAGTTCTGTGGAGTTTTCTGTCTGCCAGAAATCTATTCTTTGCTTCTTGTGAGTGTATTCAACTCTAGAAGCCTTAAATCAGGTCGGATGTGGGCAAGAACCATAATCAGATTTAAATTTGAGGCACCTGGCAGTTTCATTTACATTCTTAACTTAACTTTGGACAGTTTGGCAGGCCGCATGGACGCAAGGATGACTGGTGAAGGTATTGAACATCATGTGACCTTTCTGCTTGGCCACCCTAGAGGCCAAACATGTATGAATTAATCAACGAATGAATAATGAATGAATGGTCAGCGAGCAGGTTGAATACAAACGGTGTCAGCTCTGTTCAGCATAGGAGTGATGAACTTAACTGCAGTAATAACCACAACCTGTCTGACAAAGAAGGCAGATGAGGCCAGACGGGACCTTTGGCAGGTTTATAGCATCAAACACCTGCAGGAGAGATGTCAACACATGTCTGTTTAGGGACCTTATATATCAGTCTAGTGAATTTATAGATTTTTCTCTGGTATGGAGATTTCCAGAAGCCAGATAACAGTCTCCAAGACAGTAATAAAAAGCTGCATTAACAGTTATAATAATGCAAAGAACATTTTTAGTCAGTCTTTCAGGATTTATCAGTGTTGAGATTGTAAGAATTAGTTGTGCAATACAGGCTGCATCATGGGAGAAGCACATCAGCAGCTCAGTCTTCTCAGAGGTTACACAGGTTACATCTGGATGCATTCAAGTGTGTGTAGGTCGACACATTACACAGTCACTGCAGTTACACTAGAGATAAACACGATGCCTTAAATTAAGCTTCAGATTACAGCTAAATGTGTAAAAGGTAAGTACAACACAACCTTTTATGTGGCCTTCGTGGACATCTAGGCTGAAATTAAAGCAGACCTGTTCCATGTAAAAGGTTTCTGCAGAACTTTACACCGATCAGTCACAACATTATGACCACTGACAGGTGAAGGGAATAACATTGATCATATTGGTACTATGTGGTGTTCTGATGGAAAACCTTGGATTTTAACATCCGTGTTGATGAGACTTAGACACCCAAATAAACATTGTCCCAGAACAAACACACTCCCTCATTCTAATGGAAATCCCAAATGTCACTGGCCTACCCCTGCAGGAAAATGCCCCCCACCACATGGCAACAACATCAACCAATCAGGAACATCTTGAGGAACATGACAATGGCCCAACATGTTGATTTGACATCCAAACTTCCTAGACCCCATTCTGATCAAGCATCAACAGGATGCAGTGGAACAAGTTGGATTGACAGAGGCCCCACTGCACAAGCCAGAGTACCCAAAGGATCCACTGCCCTGGTCCTGGTGCCAGACCCCATAGGACACCCTGAGAGGTCGTC
>OMNN01096265.1:0-20470 GCA_900302755.1 Chromis chromis
CAGACTTGTGGAGGTCCACAGTTCTCTTCCTGATATCTTGGATGATTTCTTTTGATTTTCCCATGATGTCACACAAGGAAGCAGTGTGTTTGAGGTGTGCCTTAAAATACATCCACAGGTGTGTCCCCATATTTATTTAAATTTATTCAAATGTTGTCAATTAACCTATCAAAAGCTTCTGAAGCCATGACATCATCATCTGGGCTTTCATAAATTGTTTGAAAACATAGTAATCTTAGTGTATGTAAACTTTTGACCTTGAAGAAAGTAATAAAAATATCTCTAAAAAATTCTCTCTCTCATTATTCTGGCATTTAGCAAATAGAAATAATTTTGGTAATCCTAACTGACCTAAAACAGGAACGGTTTAGTCTGATTGAATGTCAGACAATGAGAAACAAATGGTTATGTGTCTTTTTATGCAGTGTATGTAAACTTCTGGTTTCCACTGTATATATATATATATATATATATATACATTCATGTTTTTTTGCATATACAAACACACGTGGTCATTAGTGAGCTTCATAAACTAATTTTCCCAAAATTGTCGAACTAGTTCTCAGGACCAAACCTGCGGGTGAGAGCCAAATAGAGGCCTAATTTGGAGAGGAGATGCGATTGTGTTGATATAAATTGAAACGTATAATCCCTCCTCTGAGATATTTTTGGCCAGAAGTCGGTCTACATCTTCTTTCATAATCTTCCTGCACGTGAACTCTCAGGCCGAGATCCTCCCCCCCAGTCACTCATTTTCTCCCATCATTTCTTTTTGGAGGTTTCCTCAAAACCTCTCCTATTTTAGTATGTTCCACCAAACATGATTTGCCCTCTTGTGTAAAGAAAAAAGTCACTAAGCCCAGTGTTCCCTTTCTCTCTTTCTCTCCCTCTCATAAAACAGCAAAGTCATGTGTGTTTGTGTGCACGAGTGTCTGTTTCCACGCACCAACAGTTATGTTCCCAATCCTGGTGGAGGGAGTGATCAGTGCAGCGAGGAGGATCGTCCACCCGGATTCACCAGCAGCTCTTTATAAGGACAAGGGAAAAAAGGCCCTGCTGCCTCTATATTTAGATGGACTTTATTGGACCTCTTGTCTTCGTTTTTCTATCCCCTCCTCCAGTGCTGCTGCTGCTGCTGCTGTTAGAAATCTCTCACCGAAAGCCATGTGGGAGGCCAGTCCTCCTCTCCATCGCTGCGAGCCTGATAATGATCTGGGTGATAATAACAGAGGAAACGAAAGAGAGATGGGGAGAGCATGGAGGGAGGATGACAGAGAGGAGGTGGGTGGTGAGAAAAGCATTTTTTAGTGTCTCCTTCGCAGCTCAACAAGTGTTATCTCCGCTGCCGGTGATGTCCTCTCTCTGCTCCACAGTCCTCCAGCAGGAAGTTCCATTAGAGGGGTTTGTTTCTCATCCAGCTCCACGGGGAGGACGATGGTAGTCCCCTAAATCTGGGTTCCTTCCAGTCCCTCCACTTCACAGAGGCTGCATTAAATCCATGCGGAAATATGTGCATAAATATCCATACATAGTCCTCTCATACGTCCCCTCTACATAACTGTGCTATCAGAGCTTATCTCCAAAGCAAAGCCTATTTCTCAAGAGCTTTGACCTCTGCAGTCCAAATTTACTGCCAATGACAAACTCCTCTAACAAGGCACGCTCTTATCCACCTATCTCTTCCTTTCTTATCTTAGTTATTGTCTGGTGATTCTAACAAAGTGTAGTCAAACACAAACGGCATTGTCCCAGCACTTAGGTAGTTTGCTACTAAGGCAGAGGTGAAGAACACATATTAACTTCATCTGAGGGCTGGTCATGGATCTGGCCTGACTTGAGAGAAAACACCCATAAAACCTTCAGTAAACAGATTCAGAATTCAGCTTCCCCATATCAACAACACATTATTATGACTTGTCTCGGCTGTGGCTGCAATCAAACCTCATGATCGTCTTCACTTTCATTTGTATCAGTTTTGCTTATGTCCTCCAAACACCATAAACAGAATTTCTTATCTTCTCGACCTCAGACTCTTCTCAGAAAGAGTCGGTCATGCTTGCGACTTTTTTGATCCACTTAGGCATTGAGATAAATGTTCATATGAATGTTATATATGCTATAATTGAACCATGTTAACCATCTATGTTCAACATTTGAGCATGCTACTATTTCAATTCAGTTCAGGTTTATTTATATATCATCAATTCACAACATAAAGGTAAAAGTGAAGACCTTACAATATTATATTATGAACAGAAACCTAACAAATGCAAAAATGTACCTTCGAACAGTGAGAAGAAGAAAATCCTGTTTGACACAAAGGAAACTCCAGCAGGTCTCCACTGGGGTTAAACACCAAACAAAAGTACAGCTGAGGATGATGGCACTGTCATTAAGGTTATATTGTTATTTATTTTAGACAATTTTTTTTTTAAAATTAGATATTATACTCAGAACCACAAATGTCAACCTCATGGTGGTACTCAGTAAAACGATCTTCAATTAGAACACATTGAATGGAATCTAAAACATTTTGTGTCAGTCAGACTGACACCAAACTGGACTGTTGTAATTTGCTATTATCAGGATGTCCCAGTAATTCTATGAAAAACGTCCAGCTAATTCAAAACGCTAAGGGAATATATTTCTCCCATACAAGCTTCCCTTCATTGGCTCCCTGTGAAATCAAGTATAGACTTTTAAATCCTTCCCCTCACATACAAAGCTCCTAATGGCCAAGCGTCATCGTATCTTAAAGACCTTTCAGCTCTCAGCTGTGGAATCAGCTCCCAGTTTGGATTGAGAAGGCAGATACTCTCTCTACTTTCAAAGTTAAGTGTAAAACTTTCCTTTGTGATAAGTTTTATAGCTAAGACTAAGAAGGCCCACACTGATCTAGGACTTCCCATGATGCACTGATCACCTCTACTCTGCTATCCTCTCTTTCTTTCTTCATACTTTTATAAACCATCATTACTGCTTTCATCTCCTTCACTACCCATACATTTATATGCCACCATTAACTTTGTATCTTCTTTCTCCCTTAGTTTGTGTTTTGTCCTCTCTGCAGGAATCCCTAACTGTGGAATTATACCTTTCTGATCTGTAGTTACTGGCCTCAACAACCTCCCCAGTGTTTATTGTTCTGTTATGTGTTGTTTCTATCTGCTGTCCTGTTCTCTGTCCCCTTTTCCCTCACCCAAACCAGTCAAGGTAGACGACTGCCCTCCCTGAACCTGGTTCTGCAGGAGATTTCTTCCCATTAAAGAGACATTTTTTCATCCCACTGTTGCCAAAGAGCTGCTCAAAATGAATCTTTAGAATTGTTAAGTTTCTCTCTATACTATAATAATATAATACAATATTAGAAGGTCTTTACCTTGCTATGTATTATATTACCTCTCTGTTTGCACTGCTTACATTTTTTTTGCACATAATTGAATTTTATTCTTTCTGTTTACTTTTTCTTATGTCTTCTGTTTAATGTCATGTTCTTGCTGTAACAAAATAATTTCCCAGACCTGGGATTAATAATATTCTATTCTATTCTATTCTATTCTATTCTATTCTATTCTATGTGAAGTGCCATGAGATAAGTTATGTTCTGAATTGCGCTATGTAAATAAAACTGAAATTGAATAGAAGTTTAATTGAAATGTTGAGACATTTCACTGAATAAGCAAAATGTGTAAATGCCAGTGGTGTGTGATCAAAAGTCATGGCACCATCTTCAATATTTGGATCAGATTTCCTAGGCAAGTCCGTCCACCCAACAGTTTTCATCCAAAAATAGGAACAGAAGTCAGGAAAAAGATAACATCATGAGTAGCAGACATTCATGCCAATCCTTCCAAGAGTTGTTGAGATAGTTCAGTCTGGACTGACAGACTCTTTGCCATTTCTAACTGTCAATAACATGACTAGAACAAAACAGCTTTGGCACATATAGCTTCATATGGGGAGTGGTGGTGAACTTTGCAAGATTTGAGCTTCATAAAACCCTGAGCAAACATGGGCTGACAATTGAGCCTGAACTAATTATATTTGTTCGCGATCATTAAGATCTTTGGTTTAACAGTGAATTAAATCCCTGAACTTCACTGATATAATTCTCCTTGTGCCCCTAAATAACAAATAGTCTTGCATGCTTGGGTTTGTTGCCTCTGATACCGTCAGTGTAGCTTGTCTGTGGTGGATTGTGCTTATCTTCCACCAAATAGCCTGGAGGCATTATGACAGACCAGAAAAGGAGCCCAAGAATCTTTATCTGCGCCTCGCCAATGAGCAAAGTCCGGACAGGCGTGGCTGAACGAGGCACAAGAAGCCAATTTGCATATGAGCTGCCGAAGTCAGGATTCACACAAGAAAAGCATCAACTGCCATGCAAATAGGAAGCAAATAAGATTCAAACTAGTTAAAAGAGAGGTCAAAAATGTGAGAGCACATGAGTGTTTTGTGAACGCAGAACTTGGGACTCTTATACATCCACGCAGTTGTTTGTGCTTCTGACTTTGGGCCGAAAGGTCCGTCCAGTTTTACCACAACAGCAACAGCAGCCCTCTGGGGAAGGACAAACCATGACATCAGAACAGTGGAGAAGCAGCCCTGAAGACAATAGTTCTCTGTGCAGGAGAAGGGTCGAGGCGTGGCCTGGCCGGACAGAGGCTCTTCTCAGCGGACCAGCCGGCCTCAGCAGCTGTCTCAACCTCTGTCTGTATCTCTGTCACACGCACAATTTCAATTCAGCATGAAAGCTGACATAGCATTAGGACAAAGGATCAACAGATTTATGTTAAAGCCCCTTTACCCCTATGTGTCTCCATGTGTGTGTGTGTCTCCATCTGTGTGTGTGTCTCCATCTGTGTGTGTGTCTCCATGTGTGTGTGTGTTTGTGTGTGTAGTTCCAGCTCAAGAACGCAGGGACGTAGGTGGAGTAGGAGAAACCCCAGAGAAAGAGTCATAGTTCGTCTCACAGAGGCAAAACAAAGAGCCAATGGACAGACAGAAGCGCCCCACTGATCCGGGGATGATAGTAGCATAAATAAGTGCACACGTAAACACACAACACACAGTCTGCCCACATGACAACACTGTACTTACACTCTGTTTGTGCAGCAAGCCAGAATACTTCAAGTTCAAGTTATTTACACGGACTCTCAAGTGGAGAGTCGTCTTCTTCAAACAGCCGTAAAGGTTTACAGGCCATGACAGCGAGGAGCGAAGAAGCTCACCACAGAGCTGAATTTCGCAAGAGGAGAGGGGAGAGAGTTATGTGGGAGACAGAAGTTAGAGCCTCACAGATCCAGAGAGCCTCAGGGCCACCTGGGTTGTCAAAAGGAGTCTGGCTTGCTTTAAAAAAAAAAAAAAAAAGCTCAGTGTGGGATGTGCAAACAGCGGATGAGCATCATTGAGCGTGTATGAGCAGCGCATCAACACAAAACCCACCTGCCCTTCAGTTTATGTCTAATGACAACAAATGCAACAAAAGCCCCGTGTGATACGCCCAGCCTCGAGGGGCCGCCACAGCCATCTATTCAGCCTCCGTTCACCTGCGAGGAGGACTCAATAGATCTGCATGTTATTAAAAAGCTTTCATAGGCATACGGTTGATGGCATTATGAATTTGTGTACACTCGTTGAAATAATGGTGCTAAATGAAACCAAAAATGGTCCTTTGCAGTGATGCCATAGAAGAACCATGTTGTTCCACAAAGAACCCCCAAAGGTGCATCAAAGAACCATCATAAAAAGCTTCCTCAGACACCATTAATGGTGGTTTAATGAACTTTAGCAAAAATAGGTTCTTTAAGGAACAATTTTCAATATAGTTCTTTGTGGACTCACCTGGTTCTAGTTCTATAACAGGACTTGATAACTGTTTGAGTCATTTTTAAGCAAAAAAAATAAAAAATCTAATCTAAGAATTTGAAGCATTTCTGGGTTCCTTCCATTATAACACATTTAATATTTGTGGTTCTGGACTGTTGGTCAGACAGAACAACATATTAGAAGATGCCAACTTTCTTTTAATGGATTTCTGTGACCAACCTTACTCGCCGTTCTCTAATGTTTTATGCAAATGCAAATAATTAAGCGATTAATTAAGAAAATACTATTTAATTAGTTTTATTAATCAATAATAAAAATGATCACCAATTGCAGCTCTAATTTTATGTTATTACCTGCTACCAAACCAAATAACTAAGAATCTTTAGTACTTTAAAGAACCACATAACCACCACCTAAATAAAGAGGTTCCTCAAACAGTGATGGTGCTTTGAAGAACTAGAGAACCTGCTGAAGACCCATTTAAAAAACATTATTTTTGTGAGAGTGGAGGACACCCTGCCGACATGATGATTGGTCCATTGTTGGAAACTCCAGACTCTGAACATGAGCTATTAGGTTCTTTTCTTTTCTTTTCTTTTTTTTCTTTTCTAACCAGTGTACAATTTTTCTGAAAAGATGGCAGCTGTATTATTGAGGATTCAGTTGGAACTAAACGTCTTGTCGTTACAACTACATTCAAACATGCAAATAAGGAGAAGAAAGGTTGTGAAGTCACACTTGTCTTTGTGACGGGCTGCTGAATGGCTGTGAAGATCATAAAACTGACAAAAGATGCTTGAATCTAAAGGTCTGTGTGGTCTTCCCTCTTTAAAATATAGACAAGCAGCCTGACTAGTTACATTCCAAACGTCTAAAGTAGATAATGTCAGTAATGTTGGTTTTTGACATGTTGGTGAATTCAGTAAGATTTTACTCCAAGACTTCACTGTGGTGCCATGTTGTTTTTTCTAGGAGCTTATTAACCTTTGTATCAGCAGAGAAGAAACAGTAATATTACTAACATAATGATGACTCGACTGACTAATCAGTCAGTCACTGTTGGGGGCAGTGGTGGCCTAGTGGTTTGTGAAGCGAACTTGTAACTGGTGGGTCGCTGGTTCGAGTCCCCGGACTGGCAAGAGGTTGAGGTGGGAAAGTGAGAGTGACCGCTTGTCCCAGTCACCACCACTGTGGGCCCTTCAGCAAGGCCCTTAACCCCTGACTGCTCCCCAGGCGCTGCACCGTGGCAGCCCACTGCTCCTAGTATATTATGGTTAACTTTGAATAGGATGAGTCAAATGCAGAGAAGGAATTTCCCCAAGGAGATCAATAAAGGTTAGATTATTATTATTATCATTATTATTATTATGATTATTATTATTAATCAAATTAGTGCAGTTTTATCAGTGAGCAAATCATATCTTTGCTTAATAATCTAGTTGTTACAGTAGGTAGTATGATAACTGGTACCTATATTTTTTTTATTTTTTTAATATGTTTTTTGGGGGAGAGTTTTTCCATTTTATTGGAGAGAGACAGAGTGAAAGTGGGGGTAGAGAAGAGAGTGACATGCAGCAAACGGACTTGAACCGGACTCGAACTCATGACCGCTGCTAAGGGACTGAGCCCATGTGATATCGCCTTAACTCAGTGAGCTAAACGGCGGCCCAACTGGTACCTATATTTAAAAGAAATGTATGCATCTGACAATAATAACCATCCTGGTAGTATAATACCTGCATTTTTCACCCTGTAAACTTTAATAACAAAGCTTTTGATGATGCTTCTTTCAGTTTTTTGGGTTGTTTTTTGGCATAGAGAGGGAAGTTATCATCAAGGGAGCAGAGGAAAAGCACCTCATGGATGAGAAATGCATTTTGGAACTTCTCACAACCAGTGAGCAGGAAAATAAAACTTCAACATTAATGGGGACGAGTCCTCCCACTTCTAAATACATACTGGACTGTGCATCCCGTCAGGTCAGCAGCAGTGTGGCAGTCGTTGCTGTGACCATGTGATAGTTTGGTCAGGAAGTCTGACTGTTGCTCCCTGTGAAATCCCTCTGGATCACTAGCTGCTCAGTCACTCCATAGGATGAACTGAGTGACCCTCAACCACAGCTGCACACAGTCTTCTGCTTTATCCTGGGATCAAGATCAGCGAGGATGTCTTCAAGTGAACTCTGAACACACAACACAATGACACACGCTGTGTTCGGGCAATGCCAACCGTCGGCCCTCAGCTATGTAAATTCTGCCTGCCTGGTCAGTCAGAAGACAATGACTGCCATCTAGTGGTGCTTTGGGACAAAGGAGAGCTTTCCTCAGTTATGGGAAAAGATTTTTCGTATCACTGTTTTCCAAGAAACAGAAAATGAGTCATTACTAAAACAAATACTTTTATCTACATTCCACTGGCAATGTGGCCTGCTAGTGTAAAAATAAAACTGAAAATACAGCTGCTTGATAATGGGCATTGCTGGAAAAATACAGTTCTTATAAAAAAAGATTCACCCTCATTGGAAGTTTTCCCCTTCATTGCTTTTCAGTATTGAATCATGGTTAATAAACACCGATCAGCCCCAACATATTGACCACTGACAGGTGAAGTGAATAACATTGATCACATTGGTACTATATGTGGTGTTCTGGATTTTGGCATCCATGTTGATGAGACTTAGACACCCAAATAAACAGAACAAGCACACTCTCTCATGCAAATGGAAATCCCAAATGTCACTGGCCTACCCCTGCAGGAAAATGCACCCCACCACATGGCAACAACATCAACCAATCAGGAACATCTTGAGGAACATGAACAATGGCCCAAGATGTTGATTTGACCTCCAAACTTCTTAGACCCCATTCTGATCAAGCATCAACAGGATGCAGTGGAACAAGTGTCAACAAGAGTACCCAAAGGATCCACTGCCAACGTCCTGGTGCCAGACCCCATAGGACACCCTGAAAGGTCCTCTTGTCCATGCCCAATGGTTCAGAGCATTTTTGACCACATAAGGGGGACCAACACAATATTAGGCAGGTGTTATGCCCAATCAGTGTAATACGGCTAGGTCTTAATCAGCCATACACATCTGGACACTGCAATTATAACACATACTTTTTGTAAAACTACTCAAGCTCTGTAGATTACGTGGGGACCATGCAACTCTTTTAAAATCCAGCCACAAATTCTCAATTGGATTGATGTCTGGACTCTCTTTTCCCAAGTCACAATTTTCTTGCAGACTTCATCAGATTGTCCTCCAGGATTTTCCTATACTTTTTATACAATTTACTCACCAACTTTTCAACCATAATGCATCCTGTAATGTATTGTTGTGGTTCTGAATTGTATTCTTAAATGAGCAGCTCACACTTTAGTACATTAGTCTGTATGATGACCAAAGTTATGTCTGCTGTGGCCTCATGCTCAAGGAAATGCATTACTGGATGTGTTTGTGATCATTTCAGCAAATAAAAGGACTATGTCTGGCTGCCATGCAGACATGGAAAATGGACAATAAGCACATAAAAGAGCAACACAACAAATGTCAGCAAATCTGTCATTTGAATAAGCAACAACAGTCTCTTTCTGTTGCTTAAGTTGGTGTTATTGTTAGTAGTCAAGCACTATTCGTCCGTTTCACACACATACAAAAAGTGTCCTTAAGTGGTACTGATTTATTCCAACAGTTAGTTATTGTTTTCATAGCATTACAATGGTAAACAAAGTAAAAATAAACATAAAAATTCAACAGACAAAGAAAAACAAATCCAAAAAAGGTGTAAAAAGTCTGATGCTTACTAAATGTTACTGATCAAATGAGCTTTCTGCTGATGGCATAAAAACTACTACAGAAATGTCCCTACACAGATCATGCAGGCCTGCAGTAAACTGCATCTTACATCATTATGGAGGCAGCTTTTCACTGACCGTTTGACAGCTGATCTAATCTGTGCCAGTTTGTGGGGAAAAATGCTTCTTCCAACAAAACAAACTCTCACAAACTGTTGCTTCCTCTATCCATCCAGTAACTTGAGGATGCTCTCCCTCTCCTTTAGTGCTTTCCAAGCCTGGTCTTTCTCCTTCTTAGTCGGAGTGCGTTTCTTCTGTCTGGCTGCCATGATTCGCCGGAATCCTTCCATCACCTCGTTATCAGACACTCTGACTCTCTGCCTTAATTCCTGCTTGCGCATCTCTTCTTTCGCCAACCTGTGAGACAACAACAAATAAAAGGTTTCACGTCATCAGCTTGTCAATGAGCTTTAATACACATACAGGTGATTTAGATGGTAAATGGAAACACTATCAGCTTCTGTCCTCACCGGAGCAGCTCTTGCTTTCTGGCTCTGTTGTGATTACTCAAGGCTTTTAGCTCTGCTTGTCTCTTCTGCAGCTCTGCAAGGACTTCATCCTCAGAATCTCCTCCTTGTCCAGGTCGCTCCTCAGAATCCAGCAGCCCCTGAGCTACCAGCTCCTCTTTGATTCGTGCCTCCAATGAACGTGTATGAGGAACACTGGAGAGGTGAAGGAAAGACAGAAGAAATTAGATACGTGGATGCAGAATAGCAGCTCGACACTTATATAAACCTTGAGATATGAACGAGCCAAACTCACAACTAAATGAAAGCCTCAGTCAAAACAGTTTCATCATCTGTGTGTGTGTGTGGGAGGCAACAGATTCTATATATTTTAGGATCAGAACCAACATGTACCAGTCTAATCAAGGAAAGCACCTCAAATTTTCAAATGTCATTAGCTTAGATTTTTTTTTATCATTTCACCCCTCTAAATGTAAGAAACAAAAATAAACAAGCACATCTGTATGTGCATAAATAATCTTGTATCCATGCACGCAAATACACAGATGTTATTTCACACATATAAGGCCTTTTCAGACATGGGATACATAAAATTGCTGCTTCATGAATCTGTTGACGTGATTCTGCCATAGACATAGGCTATTTTTACATTAATGCTCCTCAGACAAACGCAATATTTGTCATTCACAAGACACTGGACAGTACATCAAGGTATGTATGATACATAACAATGCACTAATTAACAAAATATTAAACTAATAGCAAACTTATTAAACTGTCCAAAAAACTAATATCCTAGTTTATTTATGATTTCCTAATCCCTGAACTTTCTGTTTATTTGTGATGATAATTTAGCTACTACTTTGCTAATAGTAAAAACAAAAATAGCCCAACAGCTGTAAGGGTACCCAGGACTCAACTTCAGGACAGATGCTACGTAACAAATTAATCAATCTGATGTTCTGTCTTCATTGCAGTAAAATTATATTTTATGGACATTTCAGTTTTCAGATAGGAAATTTTATGGAAAAGTGAAGGAGAAAGGTGTTTTGTGATTTCTGAACATAAAATCAATTTGGGCTCTCTGTGCTGAAATGTGGTAAAAGTCTTTCCTAAATCACTTCACCCAATTCAAAGTTTGCAGCTTGTGTTTGCTATCTGTTAATGTGACGGCAATAAAACTGAAACATTACTAGGTCTGACCTAGTGAGATTGTCGTTGTGACTTTAAAAGCTACCAGGGGTGCACATTTAGACATAAAGCCTACATGCTCAGATGCTACCAGAATAACAGAAAGGAGTGCATGTCTGAAGGAGGCTATAGAGACACATATAAGTACGTAAATTTATGTATGCTTTGGGGAATCAAAGCTGCAGACCTGGGTGTTATAAATGGCAGTGACTGACCCATGATAGTAGTCTGGTTTTAACTGACCAAACACAGACTGGACACGTGTCTATTATTATCCTACATCAGATACTGGGGTCTGTGTAGGAGGTTAGTTTGTGTTAGAAAAATGTTGGTGATCTTAGGGGACGAACTGATGTTGGTGCTTTTAATATCTCATACATTGATTTCACGCAAATACTATACCTGAAAGCTTTTCCTTGACTGCGAGGAGAAGTCCCAGCACCATCATTAGCATCCTTCCCTGCAATGTCTGGAATAGGAGAATCCTCCATGGGGGATATAATGTTCTCCTAGAAGAAAACAGCAAAACATCTCTCAAATTATGGTCATGTTTCAGAGTTTACACAATATTTAAACAATATATGCATGGACATTTCAGATGCCATCTCTAATTCATTTGTAATTACAAAAGCTTTTATACATTTTGGGATATTTCTCAGAGTAGATCAAAAACTATGAAGTCTGACCTCTACAAGGGCCTGCAGCAGACGCTGAGTGAGAGGACCAAAAGGGCAGCCGTCTTCTGGAGATTCATGTTGGGATTCTGACTTTTTCAGCAGCGAGTCCACATCTACGGTAGTTTAAAATTAAGATCAGCATGAATGTGCAGCAGCTACAGTCAGCAATGGTAAGACATGAGAGCAGACTAGTTCATGTACAGTCATTTTAGGTACAGTCTTCTCTCACCTTTTGCATCCAGTTCCGACAGCGGCCCTCCCATGAGGTTCTTCTTCTTGTCGTTGGCTCGTGCTCCTTCCCTCTGCTCCTCCAGCAGATCCTCCTGAGCCCACCGCTGAGAGTAGTGTTTCCCCAGAGCTGGAATCTACAGTTAAAACAATCAGCACCCATTGCTCAACGCACTTTTAGATATTACATTATACTTAACACCATCAAAATGGCAAAAAATTTAGTTGTAGCCTTTAATAAAGTGATTTGTAAAACAGCAACAGGTGTGTGACTTCTTGTGTCATACTTTGAAATACTCAGCTTCATCCTCAGGAGGTTTCAGAAGCTCCTCTAGCAACCGGATCTCCTCATTCGTGATATCAGCACAATATGGCTCAACTGACGCCCAGAATCTGAAAACCAAAAACGTTAACATATCCCGATCAGTATATTGGTGAGTGAGTATGACTTATTTTCCTGCAATAATAACTGAGAAAAGGCAAAAACAACTGAACTGATGACTGATATTATGCAGAGCTGCTGACCTGTTGGGAGCATCATTTTTAGGAGTGCGTGGAATGTCTTGTGGATCGTCTGTAAATTCATACTCTTGAACTTTTGGCTGCAGGTTTTTGGATTTGGGTCTGCCGGGACCTGGTCCTGGCCCGTGACCTCCTTTGCCATCCAATTTCTGCTTCTTTGGTTTGTGGCGAGACGTGGCAGCGGGGTCTGGGTCTTTTCCCATTTTCAGAAAGCGCTTATCTCCCTTCTTGTCCTGCCAGTCTGTGAGGATCTGAGATGCATAACAGAAGGATTGAAGCAGTGTAAACAATACGTGTCTTCTATTAGGAATCACAGTTACATGTAAGTGAGTTGCGATGAAAAGCTGATTCCACATAAACATGTTTAGTCCTACCTGTCTCTGCTCCTCCAGGGCTCGGAGGCGGCGGCTGGCTGAGGACAGGAGAGTCTCCAGCTCCAGCTGCAGGGTATCCAGCTCTTCGATGCCGATGCCATCGTCCTCTGAGCGTCCCAGCACAGCAGTGTACCGGGGACATACCTTGACATGCTCAACAGGTTTGAAGTCATAATATTTCAGTGGGGGACAGTCCTTCAGCTCACTCATGATGCTGTGCAGCAGGGACCTGGCAGTGTCTGATTAAACTGAGACAAGGAAATGGACAGTGTGGTTGATTAATCCATTGTAAACTCGAAGAGCTTCAGTGAAAAGCACTTATCTTTTTACATCTTGAAAAGTTTCAGCTCTCATTCAAAAGACTTGATGCCTCTTTAGAGCTCTTGGATATGAGGTGAAACGTCTTCAACAACTAAAAAAAGAAGTCCAGGTGCTTTTTACTGAAGCTCTCAGAATTAGCATGACCTGAATGACTGAGAATATACACAGACATGATTAACTCACACACAGTGGAGTCCTGCTCTGTTTTTCTTATCACAAACACCCAAATAAACGGCTGCTTCACAGAGCAGCAGCCCGCTGGGCCCAAACAGGCTCAAGTTAAATTTACACAATGGCCGCTGGTGTATTCACGATTTGAACACAGACGTTTTACACGAGTGTGTTTGAAAACCACAAGGAGTGAAATGTACAAGCACAGAGCACAGACGTAAATATTTGAATGTTTAAGAGGTACGATAATTACCGTCAGTGAATGGCGTCCATGTTGGAAACAACCACTGTGGGAACAGGAGCGTCTGAAACTAATTCCGATGAAATTGTGACTTATTTTCGACGAAATAACACCTTAAAGACCTAAATTAAAAATAAGACAAAGTTACAAAAATCTACAGAGCATTTTAAGTCGTAGCAGCTAGCAAAACAAACGCGACGAGTTGTAAATACAAGTACCCGATACTACAGTGGTATCACCGGAACAAACCATTTTGTGTCAAGGTGCGTTAAAACAAATCTTGTACAACTAAATTGTATTGTTGGGGTCAAAAATGGAATACTTGTGTTTTGACGTTATTATTTAACATATATCACTTAAAAACAAGTCACAAATGGTTAAAACAACTCATAATCTAACGGTGGCTGAACAACATGTCTCCTATTCACACAACAGAATGGGCTTACCGTAGGGTGTGCTCGTTTTAATTCTATCCTACGCCAAGTGGGCGGAGTACTAAACGCAAACAGTGGCATTTACGCTGAGTGGCGCCTCCTCGGGCGATGACTTTACAAAGAACAAACGCACCCTAGCTCTACTTGACTATGTAGGATTTACGGAAGAGTCGTCCCAGGCGTGGCTGAGGAACTTCCGTCTTTTACAGCGCAAAAATGGTAAGTCTGCTGCACTAAATCTACCGTTTTATTTTATAATTTAGCCACTTATCCCTGCTAACTACGGCCACATTCAAGGCGAGGTTAGCTAGCTAGCTCCCTGTTGCTTCGTAGACGGGGTTTGTGGTTGGCTGCAGTGGAATGAGAGGACGGGCATCCTTGATACGGTTTGCAGAAACTAGAGTGACTGAGCTGAGCTGTCTTTTCCTCTCGGCCCCCTTTTTTCTCCTGGTTTCGGTGGCTGTTAGCTCTTTCATAGCTTTGACATTAAACTGTAGAAAGCAGCGTATGTCATTAGCACAGAGAGTGGTGGAGCTAGATGTGAATTATTTGGCTACAATCTCGGTTACCTGAAAGCATCACAACCACTAATGCAGGAAAATCACTCATATCTAGGTGAAATCTACTTATAGCTAAATTACATTCATTTGATACTTGTGTTTTCCCCATTAAATTACTAAATCAAGGCTTTTTTCATAGTAAAAAGTGGGCAAACTGAGTATTCAGCCACTGCATCCCTGCACACAGCTTATTTTGGACACTGATCAAACCTGAGCTCATAGACTGACCCTGCTGGCTGATTCACCCACACCAGACTGGACTGGGAGGTTCACTTTGCATGTGCTCTGACCTAAATAACAAGTAATGTCATCCAGCGAGGTCCTCCCTGCACAGTGTTCCACCCAGGCATTGATTTTTATTCATTTTTCTCCTCAGACAGCGACTCTGCGCCCCTACCTAAACGCTGTGAGGGCCACTCTGCAGGCAGCCCTCTGCCTGGAGAACTTCTCCTCTCAGGTGGTGGAGCGTCACAACAAGCCGGAGGTGGAGGTCAGGTATGTTCAGCGGCATTGCACTGTAGAGCCTTCATTCTCACTATTCGTCCCCCTTTTGCTTTGCCTCTTCGTGTTTCTCCTGCCCTTAGGGTCTGTGTAGATCATCAGACGCTGTCACACAAGTTTGGACTCGCATTAGAAAATCTAGGAGGGAGGAAAAATGACAGCATGCATGGGCAAGGCTCTAAAATTATCCAACAGGGGCTTGTCACAGCCTGTTTGCAGGTGTCTTCCCAATACAATGAGGAGCAAGTACAACTTCCAGGGCTGTGTGTTGAAGGCCTGTTTTTGTTGTTGTTACAGGAGCAGTAAGGAGCTTCTACTTCAGCCTGTGGTCATCAGCCGTAATGACAAGGAGAAGGTTCTCATTGAGGGATCCATCAACTCTGTCAGAGTCAGCATTGCTGTCAAGCAGGTATTTCAAACCAGCGTGATTTTTTTTTCTGTTATGAGCTATTCATGATTATCTTTCACAATCTAATACACATTTCAAAACTTCTGCTCTGATCGACTGTAGGCCGATGAGATCGAGAAGATCCTTTGCCACAAGTTCATGCGCTTCATGATGATGAGAGCGGAGAACTTCTTCATTCTGAGGAGGAAACCAGTAGAGGTAAAGGATGGAGGAGGGGAGGGGAAATCTGGGTTGTGTGCAAGATAATAAAAG
The DNA here is from genome assembly GCA_900302755.1 of Chromis chromis. Lineage (NCBI taxonomy): Eukaryota > Metazoa > Chordata > Actinopteri > Pomacentridae > Chromis > Chromis chromis. Next base: position 16,036 of record OMNN01096265.1, read on the forward strand.
CAGTGAGTGACAGAAGAGGAATCAATATTACAACATGGGTATGACAGGAAGAGTAAAGATCTAAATGAGGAACTGTGTAAACCCTTTAAATAGCTTACGTCATAAGGCTGTTCATGCACAGATGTTGTAGAAATGGCACATGAATGTCTAATACATCAGTAATTACAACAAACATTTCCTTGAAAACAACTAGTCAAGTGATTTTTTCTGATTTCAGGGTTATGATATTAGCTTCTTGATTACCAACTTCCACACGGAGCAGATGTACAAACACAAGCTGGTGGACTTTGTCATCCACTTCATGGAGGAGATCGACAAGGAGATCAGCGAGATGAAACTGTCTGTTAATGCCAGGGCTCGTATTGTTGCTGAAGAATTCCTCAAGAACGTAAGCGACTTCTTCTCTGCTCTTATTACTCCAATCTTGATCTTGTTTTTAAAGTGCATATAAAAGTCAGACTCTCAGCTGTAATTAAATTGTGTTGCCAGTGTTCTGCAAAAAAAGCCCAGAAAGACTTAATATAATTAGATCTTGTCTTCTCTGCAGTTCTGATGACAGTGTTGTCCTCGGTCCCGTACAAGCCTGGGAACACTCAAAGAGCCAATCGGCACGAGAGAGGAGAACTAAAGGAGTAAACAGCCAATCAGCGAGGAGATGAGATGAACGTGACCAATCTGGCAATGACAGCCTTTGCACCCGTCTGGAGTATTTCCCTGTACTCATGAGTATCAATGACTGTATATAATGAAATATTTACCAGTTTCATTTTCAGCCACTTAGAACAAATCCCCAAACAAAGGCGGGTCCTTAAAGTATTAATCAAGTTGATAGCCATGACTACAGGGGCATCAAGGACGTGTTGTTGCAAGTAAAACAACCAGGTTTTTGTATTTTGTGTATGTGAGTCTGTATGTTCTGTCACTGCTGTTTCAGATTTGTCTCCAAAATTTCTCTGTTCAGGACATACATGTTTGAGGAAGCAGTCTGTGTGGCATTAAATCACATGGAGATGTCTGTAAAAAAAGAAAAAAAAGAAAGCCACAATAACTCCACAGTGAAAGACAATAAAAGTCAGTTGTTTGTATCTTTTTGGTGTTCATGTTTCAAAACTGTCATTTATGGTTTGTGCTGCTGCTCCTATAAATGGATCAGTTCTGCTTAGAGGAAGTTGTCTTCAGTTAGCACTTTGGCCACATCTCATCGTTCACACAGTTGCTGTGTTATTTCAGCTGGGAGGAAGGGGAAGTGCTGCAGACAGCGAGTTTTTGGAGCAGCGCTCATTTACATCTTTATGATCCACATTCTTTACCTTTTAAGACTATAGCTCAGAGAGTTCACAAGTGTTCTGTTTTATAGGTTTATATGACATTTAAGACTACTTTTTATATTAGCGTTATTAGCTGGACATGCAGAGGAAGTAAGAAATATAAAGCCTCATCCAAACCTGTGCTTTTCCTTCATCCACCATCAGCTTCTGATTTGAGAAGTCAATCAGAAGTGTTATTGTGCCACTGCATCCCATCCTCCTCCTCCACAGCTCTCCAAAAAATAGTAAAACTATAAGAGTTAGTTGATTTGATAGTTGTTTTTGTATAAATGCTAAAAATTCTCTGCTTTAGCTCCTGAAATGTGAATGTTTGCTGGTTTATTGAGTCTTCTCAGACAGCAAACTTATGAAACAAGATTCATCAATATGTCAGCTGCAATTTTTTACTGACATTTTATAAACCAAACTATGTTACAATTTCATTTAGCAGACGCTTTTATCCAAAGCGACGCACATAGGTAGGTAGGCGGGGCAGCCTTAAGGACCTTGCCTAAGGGTCCTCACTGGATACCTGCGCCCTGACTGGGATTTGAACCACCGATCTCCCATGCCAAGGTCTGGGGTGTTATTGGGACAACTCATTGAAAAAATATTAAACCCATTACATGGGGTATGTGATGACATAATCAGATAAAAACATTTTTAAAAAAAATAGGTCAGCTATAATGACGGGTTGGTTTAGAAAAATAACATCTTTATTTTAGTGCAGCTGGGACACACATGTTGAAGTCATGACCCACATTAAAACCAACAGCCGAGCAGATGTTGTGTCTTTTTGCACTTTCAATGCTCAGATATGTTCTTCACAAAAAGCATGATTTAATTTGATTAAAGATCTGTGTGTAGAATCATTACTTTAAATTGAGGAAATACATAAAGTTATTATTTTTACCCAGTCATATAAAATTTCAGTGACTATTTGTGCAACATAGAAAACCTAATAATAGTGACCCAGTCCTTCACTCGTTCATTGAACCAGCACTCACTTAAAATAGTACGCTTTGTCTTCTGAGTAGGTTTGTAACCCATAAATTGCACGTTTTCACTGAAGACTCCTTCACATGAAACGATGATTGCACGATACAGTAACATGTAGCAGAAAATCACATTATCTGATGAAGTCACATGATTAATACTTTAAAACAAGTGACGGTAACCTTCAGTGTCAATTCTACAATATCAACACACTGAGACCACACTGAATATAGCAACAAAGTACCACACTGTGTAGCATTCAGATACAAACACTGAGGCCCAGACATGTGTTCTGGTTGATCCCCTTAATATCCCTTAGAAAAGGTGGGAGGTGTGTTTGTGTGGCAGCAGAGGAGGAGGAGGAGGAGGAGGAGGAGGCACCCAGACGGTCACCAGTGAGAGCAGACAGTGCAGATTGGAAAGGTGAGAGAACCACAGAGTCCGTCACAAGAGGAGGAGAGAGAGAAAGAGGCCCGACTTCACTGGGTCCCAGCAGAGCTATCAGAGGTGAGCAGGGACGGTCTGCAGGGCGTCTTGGGTCGTACGGTGGATATTCACATTCTGGAAGGAGGAAGGCAGCAGTGTCAGACGACTGGTGCAAACATACATATGTGTATTATTCACATTCATAGGGAGTCAGGAGCACAGTGAGGCTTTACAACTGTGTATTTACCACATTAAAAACACCACAGCGATCACTGGTCCTCACTGTCAGTGGACCAGAATGTGTTTGAGGCATGTTCTCATGGTTTTAAGGTCAGTTTTCTGTAAAATCAAATAAGTTTCCAGCTTTTTTGACTGAGGGTAGCCTCATCATTCAGACCCAGTGTGAGTTGGTTGCTTCCCAGTGCTGGTACCAACCATGTTTCTCAGAAAACCACTTGTAAAACTTAATATTTGCCACCAGATGTTGCTACACAGCAGTCAGTCAGATATGATCCACCATTATAGCAGTATATGTGATCACAATGTATGTAACACCAAGTCTTTGTAGTTTTTTTGGTACATTTTTATGAACGGAATTTTTATTTCCAACAACATTTACACTCTTAAACAAAGCACCAGTATTATAACAAGCGTACACTCTGTAATTATTTTCACTCTGAGCAGACAGAAATCTGCGTTCGGCACAGTGAGCGTTTTGTTCAGGCTGATGAATGGCAGCAGTTTTGCTATTCACCCCAGGGGAGTCTTTGCATATGAATGAACGGAAGAACTCTCTGAGTCTTCAGTTTGCACAAAAGCAGGGACGGCACTGCGCCGAACATTTGATCTGCAGACGGTAAAGATATGAAGGAAATGCAGAGCCTTGTCTGATCTCCAAGTAGCGTTCTGTACCTATTTTCTGTTCTCCTGCTGTTATGAAGCAGTAAAGCAGCTTTCATGCCAAGCTTTTGAAAATGAAGCACAAAACGAGCGTAGTAAGGATACATGAAATGGTTGAGTGGAGTTTATTCAGAAACAGTAAACAGAAATACCTTCCTCTTAAATCCTATTAGTGCTATGAATATACTTCACATGGTTTAATACAAAATAACAACGTATTTTTGTATATCCAGGATCTTCATTAGACAATGCTAGACATCCTAAAAGAGGACACTTCTTAAGAAACTAAACATAGAGTTGATTTTCATGTGCAAAAATATAGAAAATGCACAACGTTGTTCTTTCTGTTGTGCAGTGCAGTAAAACTAAGATTAGCGTTTCCTGACTTGTACCAACAAAAATATGAAGTGATGAGACACTGGTTAAAGTAAAATCAGCTCAACAGACACAATCATTGAGAAAAATAAACTACACGCAATCAATGCTTCAACAGAAAAGGCGCTGCAGATGATTTCACAGTTGGGATCACAGCATCATTTAAAAAAAACAACAAACAGAAAAAACAGCTTCATCTGCTTTTCATTCATTCTCCAAAAATAGGAGATCGTGCACGACACAAGATCCGTGACAGGATTAATAATCGAAAATTAGAAACTGGATTCCAGTCAATTATCACCATCATCACGTCTTAAAATGTAAAGTGAAGGAAAAACAGAAGAACAGTGGAGAGAGAGAGTCAATCAAAGAATTTGGAAGGTATATTGTGCGTCTGAAGGGTTCAGTGTGCATAATGGAGGGTGAAAGTG
>OMNN01096266.1:4320-17758 GCA_900302755.1 Chromis chromis
GTGGAACACCGGGAAGGTTGACCTTGCTATGAACAAAACCAATGACCAAATCAATGCTCACTAATCAACATGTATGATTCAGTTTTTGAATGAATTAATTGTATTATGTATGAAAACAGTGTTGAATTTAGCTATCATTTACTCTATATTTAATAAAGCTTCTACTGAAGTATCCCGGAGAAGTTAAACAAGCTTATCTACACCAACTTGGCAAAAGTAGTGCACTACATCAGAAGCTGCTTTTTGACTTTTTAATTCATTTCATTTTGGGCAGCACAGTGGTGCACAGATTAGCTCTCATAGCTCGGGGTCGAGGCCTTTCTTTGTGGACGTTGCAGGTTTTCCCTGTTTCTGGGTTTCTTCCAGGTGCAAGTCCAAAGACATGCATGTTAGGTTAATTAATGATTCTAAATTAGCTCTTGCCGTGACTATGATAGTTCATGCTTGTCTGTCGCTGTCTGTTTCTGCAGCAGTCACACATGCCTTGCTGTTGCTCACTGTCTTTTTTAGGCTGTGATCCTTTCTCCGAATGCCAAGCTTATATTTTCATCTGGAGCATCAGAAACTTTTCCCTGTCACTGTCTGGACATTTAATGTCATTCACTTTCTCTCTACAGACAGAGAAAAACATGTTGAGAGCTCATAGTTAGCTGTTGAAGAGCTGCTGGCGACTACATTAAGGATCGGTTCGTGATCTCAGTCAGATGGAAGTGCTACTATGGAAACTGTTTAACCATTTAATAGCTGAGTTTGATGCTCCTGAATTAAAATGGCAAATATCAGCAATGTTATTTAAAAATAATTACACTGAACTTTTATTACAGATATCTATAATGTCATTCTGACAACTCAAAACAACAGTTACAGATATCTGTAATTTGGCTTTGACTAGTCAAGATAATAGTTGTAGGTTGTTGTTTTTTTTGTTTGTTTTTTTGTTTATTTAAAAAAAGTTTCAACTGATTTATAGGCGGTAAAATGGTGTAAATTCATGATCAAATGTTGTAGATGAACAAATTACTTAATCAGGTGTGTTGGAAGAGGGAAACATCTATAACATGGAGGATAGTGGGCCTCAAGGACCCGGATTGGGCCCCCCTGCTATAGAGGTTTTGTTGCTTCCTCCTGCTCCAGTTTTCATGCTAAGCTAATAAGCTAAACTAAAAGCAAACAAACACAAACATTTCGCAGTATTTGTTTGCTTATTGAAGGTATATTACAAGAAGAATGGGGTCTTTCCGTCGTCAAAAAGGTTTTGTTCTACCGATATAATACCATCTTGAGTTGGATGTGCCAACATCACATCCTTAAATACCACCTCTACAAGGTGCCACAAACTCTGACTATCACAGCTGTGTCCCTCCTTCCTCAGGAGACGAAGCCAGCTGATCTGCTACCAGGTACGCTGGAGCACAGCTGCACCTCCTACCTCCTGTCTCCTTCACCTGTCGAAAGCAGTTAGGGCGGAGTGGCCCCATCGCACCACCCGCTACCAAAACATGTCGTCTGGTTGCCGTGGAGAACGCAGCTGTCCCTAGGTGAACCTCACCGGCACTTATTATGATAATGAGGTCCATTTCAGAACACTGGCTGCCTGTAGTGGAGGGGGCGGTAAAGGGTGGAGTTGAAGGGGTATGAGTAGAGGAGGGCGAACGGAAGAAACGGAGATTGAAGGGAAATGCAGAAAATTGGGAGGAAGTGGGGGGAGGTGGACCGCCTCGGGGAAACTCCATGCATAAAGATGAAAGCACAGGGGCCAACGTTGCTCCAACAAATCAATCAGACAGTGGTTGGAGGGCGCAGCTGGCCTGGCAGTTCCCCAACTGTCACAGGAATATGTCCCACATACAGCTGTGTGTGCGTCTGCAAACACATTCTGTGTGCAGCCGTGTCCACTGACATACATAGACGAATCACACGTTCCGGCAGACGCACACAGGAACTCCAGATTCCACCTAAAGATGTCCCAAAAATCTGACAAAATGTGAAGTGAAGCAGGAGGGAGTTGAGCTGCAGCAAACACAGATCAGCCACAACTTTAAAACGACAGACAGGTGCGGTGATCGTTACAGTACAAGGTTCTGCTGGGAAAACGTGGGTTCTGGCATTCATGTTGGTCTGCAACTGAGCATCGACCTCCCCTAGCAGGATAATGAACCCCACCACACCACAAAAACTCAACAAAAAGCCCAAGCCGACCACCCGGCCTCCAAAGTCGCCAGATCCTAATCCAGTCAAGCCTCCATGGGAAAAACCAGAACAAGCCTGATCTAAGGAGGCCTCACCCCACAACCCACAAGAACCAAAAAACATCTATAGAAGTCTTATGTTCATGCCTTGGTAGGTCAGTGTCAGAAACTTGCACACAGCAAGCAGGTTGCAGTAACATAAGACAAACTTTAATATAAACTGCTAAAGAGGCTCGAGGAGCAAACTAAAGGTAGTCAAAGAATCCAAGACTAAATCCAAAAAGAATATCAAAAGAAACTCATCCCCAAAAAAACAGAATGCAAAAGAACACAAATCCAGAAGGTACAAAAACCACAAACAAGCGTAACAGAATTAAACAAAAACCAAATATACAAACCAGGAACTGAAAAAAAGAATCCAATAGGAGACCATGAGGTAGGCAAACAGGAGATAAACCAACAAGACGAACTGACAAAAGACAGGGGAAGACGCATGACTATATATACGGAGAGAACTAATTGGGGAGACAAGACACAAGTGAAACTAATGAGGGCAATCAAAGAGGATGGAAACAGAGACAAAAGGGAGGAAGTAAAACTACAAGAGACACACAATGGCTGTGTCCGAAATCATCATCATCATCATCACTCATTGCCTACTCCCTAGACAGGACTACTATATAGTGAACTATGTAGTATTTTCAAACACGGCTCAAGTCATAGCATTTTTAATTCTGTCACTGTTGTTGGTCAATTAAGACGTATCAGATTGATACCAGCTGTTGTGTCTATTTTTAATATTTTCACACCAGAACTCGTGGATTTATCTCGTGCCTGTCATGTCATTTAAACAAGCCATACATATAGACAAGATATATTCTGTAGGAAATACATCTTAACGTTATAAAATACCCCTGTGGAAATGCCACTAATCCTCAATTGGCTCTCTTGTCCGTATACCATTCTCCTTCAATGCTATGCATGATGGTACATATTACCTGGTAAGTGACCATTGGCTGTACCCTACTTTTCACGGTGCATTGTGGGATACTTTGAGTGCACTACAAAAGGTGTGACAATTGTAACTTAACATTTGGACAGCACTACAAAATGTCGAACTGGTAGTGACCTATTCCGGACACAGCCAGAGAGAACTAATTGGGGAGACAAGACACCGGTTGAACTAATGAGGGCAATCAAAGAGGAGGGAAACAGAGACCAAAGGAGGAAGTAAAACTACAGGAGACACATGAGGACAGGGATCCTCACAAAATAAAACAGGAAATAAGTGAACCAAACTCCTGTGACAGTCAGAGCTGTTTTGATGGAGCAAGGAGGACTTGCAAAATATCAGGCAGGTGGTTTTAATGTTGTGGCTGATCGGTTGTACAGTACTGTTGGTATTTGATGATGAACCTTGGGTTGCATTGTATAATCTACTGTTACACCACCAGCAATAGATTGCTCTTTCTCCTGCATTGTTGTATACAACAAATACTACATGAGTTCTGCTACAAGTTTTCCTGCAAAACCCCACGTGCAGAATAACCTGATTTTCAGTCTCCTCAAACTGAACCGCGTTACCTCCGCCGAACATCAAAAGGCGCCGAAAATGAGGCTGAACTGCGGATGCTTAAAGTTGCCTTTCAAATCCTTTGCTTCACTTCGAGGGCTCTGTCTCAAATCTGGAGCGATACATATCTCCACTGCTGGAGACGCTGCTGCTGCTCACTATCAGCACCCTTCATCGAGCAACATGCTCTGGAGATTAGCCCTGTGCGCCGCTGCTCCTGCTAGCGCTGCCTGTATCTCCCCTTCCCCATTCTCAAGGTCAGATCAGCGTTGAGGCACTGAGAACCGGCAGCACGTGCGCCAAGGCATGAACGCAGCATGAAATGGGGTTTATCAGAGAGCACACTTCGCCTACTTGTTTATTTGAACACACGCAGCAGGCTGAGTAATTGCGTAAAAAAGCTGCCGATGTGTGCCGAGAGCATTTTAATTAGCTCTTGTTCGCCCTCTCAACAACAAGCTCTCTCCAAATGACAAAGCAATTTTTTGTCGATTAGAAAATTAATGACTTCCTCCCTAAATCGGGAGGGCCGATGATGGGGCTGCTGGTGCTGACGGGAGTCAGTTTCCCTCCTAGAGCCCTGAATGGGATGCATGCTGTCCAAGTTGGAGAAAGTCCAAACACAGAAGGGGGAATAGTATCTCAGACAGCCCGCCTGCTGATGTAAAGAGGCCCTGACTGGCCGCTGCTGGCTCCCTCTGCCTTGCTCTCTGCTAATGCATTTTCTGGCACTCACACAGAACTGCGCACAAGCAGGAAAAAAAAAAACACACATACACAGTCGCCCACAACGATACAGCATCATCTTGCCATTTCAATGTCTGTCTCTTTCTCATGCAAAGCAGATGCAGCGTAGTGGTGCTCAGAGTCGTGGAAACACCTGCAGGCGTCTTTGTTGTCACTTGTGAAAGTGGATGTGCTTGGATTTGGGTGTGAATATGTATGTGTGTGTATATGTGTGTGTGTGCAAGACACTTCTTTGGGTGGTGCTGCCATCTAGTGGTGAACACAGGAACTGAAGAGTGCATCTGATTTATGTGACATGCCTCATTCATCATATAATAAGCCGATGGGTGAATACACGCATTGCTGTATCGCTTCTTCATTCTTTAATTCATGAAAATGGGCACATGCAATTAAACTAACATGTAATTAGGGCATCATCCCTGATTGGAAAACCTTTACACTGTATCCAATTTGCCTAACAGGTTGTTCGGTCTATCTGTTACATGTAAATGTAAAAAGAAAAAAAGAAAAAGTGATTGTATTATTCACAACCTCAAGCAGACAACACAGAGCATGCGACGTGTAAATTAGTTTAAGCTGTTTGCGTCACTGCATAAACTGCATGTTCATAAACACTGAATCATCCAGTCTGCTGCAGACCGAATCATCCATTCCACTGACCTAATTGTGTCCATAAGACAAGCAGGCACATTTTTTAATGGAACGGCTCAGCGGAAACAAATAGGGATTATAAAATGTTGGGACACAAAGATGACAAGTAACATTTTACCCAGCTGTGTTGAACATCCAAACACTGAGCTGCTCCCTCCTTTCCTTTACATTAAAGCCTCCACTGGCAGTGCCAAGAGTGAATTTAGCCCTCATACTCTGTGCAAGCCCTCATCTGACCTTGTTTGGCCCAGGCTTCCTCTGGACTCCATCCTGATGCTGGCAAAGAGGAGCTCTGAGCAGGAGTGACTCCACTGTGGGAAGGCCTGATAGCGCTGCCCCTGGCTTCAGCAACTGTGGGAGAAGGTCAGTGAAGAAGGTTAAGAGAGTTTAGCTGCTATTAAAATGAACTCAATAATTTCTCTTCTTCTTCTTTGGCTTGTTATGTTACCTTCCTGTTCTCTTTGCACCCTATTTTGTTCACCAATAGGGATTTTTCAGCCACATAAAAGACCCCCTATGATGAATATCAACTTTTTTACCCAGTTAACATGTCCAAATGGTCACGTTATTACCAAAAATGAGCATTCAGCATCCTACAGGTTTTCACCTTGAAACTGCAGGGTAACGATAACAGTCTGACAAACACAGATTCATGCTTTGTCCACACTTACCCCAATTTTTCTCAACATTTAAGCTTCTCATCCACATTCACATGCCATTTTTGGCCACTTAAATGTAGGAGTTTTTTTTTTAAATGGCTTCTAAAATGCAGATTTTTTAGATTTATACATATCCGTCAGAACATGTGAAACAGAGAATTTGGGAAGTGTTAATGTCCCACCTCAATTTGCACATGCACATTGTTGGTTTGCAAAATGAACATGTGCCTAAAACAACCACAATGGCAGATATATGTATTTTTACATTTGGTTAGCAATAGGAACTGCAAGTTTATAACTTAACTTAAAGGCTAAAGGCTCTGCTGTGCCCACTTTTACTTGGTGCACAGCATCTGCAGCTCTTGAAGTTTGCAGAAATTATAAAGTGACAGAATATTCTTCTCTGGTATTTGATGTGTTGTTGATAAAAATTGGCCTTATATGCTTGTTACAAGAAGATCTCCAGTTCGTGTCCCGGTTAGGACACCTGGGATCTTTCTCTGTGGAGTTTGCATGTTCTCCCTGTGCAGTGTGGGTTTTCACCAGGTACTCCGGCTTCCTCCCACAGTCCAAAAACATGCTGAGGTTAATTGATGATTCTAAATTGTCCGTAGGTGTGAAGGAGAGTGTGCTTGGTTGTCTGTCTCTATGTGTAGCCCTTCGATAGACTGGCGACATGTCCAGGGTGTCCCCTGCCTTCGCCCGAGTCGACTGGGATAGGCTCCAGCCCCCCCGTGACCCTACAGAGGATTAAGCGGTGTATAGATAATGGATGGATGGATGGGTGCTTGTTACAGCTCTTGTAATCTAGTTGTTTTGCATGTATATGGAGATATTTTGATGGTTGTGTGGACAGTGAAGAGGGAAATAAAATAGCCATACATGCAAAATAAATGCAAAAATAAATGAAAATGCATTGGTACAGTGTAAACAAAGCCACATAACACTCTATAAATACAACCAGCCACGATATTAATAATAATAATAACTTTATTTGTATAGCACCCTTCATACAAGGTTTGCAGTTCAAATCGCTTTACAACAAGGAAACATCCGCAATATTACAAGGTAACACTTAAAACATTAAGAAGAAAGACTTATATGCCTTGCCTACACTACCTCAAACGGCACTACACCTACCTCAGCCTCTCACCAACTGCACCAAGAGAAGTGGGGTGGGGATACAGACCCTGGTTCGGGTAGGGGGTAGAAAGTATAGAGGGTGCTGAAGGTGGAGGCCCGACTGCCTCGCCTAACATTTCCCTCACTATCCTCCTCTGCTTCTGCCCCTAAGTCTGTATATCTAAGTAAGTTTAAAGGCTAACGTAAAAACATATGTCTTAAGCTTTCTTTTAAAAAGATCTAGTGAGTTGGCTTCCCTGATGTCTAGAGGTATTGCGTTCCATAGCTTTGGGGCGTAGTTAGCAAAGGCTGCATCACCGATTTTCTTTTTGCTGTTTCTGGGAACCTCCAATAACCCAGCAGTAGATGATCGCAGTGCTCTTGAGGGTGTGTAACTAATAAGGGAGCTCGCAATGTCCTTGGTCATAGCGATATATATTGCAGGTATCTGTAAATTGTTTCTTCCTAGTCAAAAATAACATTTCAGATATCCATAAAGTAATTTTTCCAGGGACAAATCACCTTGCTTTATACATTCATGTGTATGGTTTTTTTTTTTCATTATAAATTTCTACACATCAGCTGCAGATGTCTGTAGTGTGAATTTAGATATCTGCAGCTGAAATACACCTAGTTGTAATTCCAGTTTTAGATATCTGCTCACAATAAAAAATGCAACTGTAAACACATATGACAAGCTGTTGTACTGCCACATTAGAACAGCCTTCTAGTTCATTTCAACATAATTCTCTAATTAGTAATGCTCTTGTTATCCACACATTGCTGATACTCTTCCTATTTCACAGTTTTTCTCTAATGATCTTACCCACCACAGCAACCACCATTACTTCTGCTAACAGCTGTTCAAATGCTTTGCTGGACCAATATCCAATGGGAAGCCTCACATGAGCAGTGTCATGCACAACAATTCAGACTAGTCATAATGACGTTTGAGAGACATCATATGACACATTATGTGAAACTCCCAACTCTTATCTAATCTGTTTACTTCCTAACCTTGATTGTGGTTGATGTTTGAGAGATCTGCAGCTGTTATTTGGACTGGTCAAAACTGAATTACAGTTAAAGATATCTTGAATAAAAATTCTGACTAGTCACAGTGTAACAGTGGCTATTAACGGCTTCCCACAAAGCATTCGGGACCCTGGTGATTCATGTAAATATTTAATCTGTTGATATTCCTTTACCTACTACATAGGTTTTTTCAATAAGAATAAAAGGCAGTGTGCAAATGAAGATGCTTTAATTTTGAGTCATGTAGGTTCATTTACTGTTACGTTATAAAGTTGTATTTTGTTAGAGGGTACACAGTCTGACCCCCCCTCCTCTAGTGACGACATTTGATTTCTGTGTGTGTGTGTGTTTCCTACAGCAGCTGTGTTCAGCGTGTATGCAGTAAGTGAATCCATTTCTCTTTTAGTCAGTAACTGGCTCTTTTTTGGCTGGAACTCGAGGAATCTATACAGTCTAGACACCAAATCTCCTCCCGTGATCCCTGTGGGTCCTGAAGATGGGAGGAGGGGGTGTGTGTATGTGTGTGTGTGTGTGTGTGTACACCCACATGCCCAAATTGCCGGCGCCTCGTAGTAATGCTCATTCAGGCCAGCTGTTAGGCCCCTGGTGGCTTGTCCCTCTACTCTGGCTGGCCGTGCCTACATACACACATGCTCACACACACACACATGCTCACACTCACACACATGCTCACACTCACACAATCTGAGAAACTCTCAACCAAACAGGCTTCTCTCTTATCTAATCTGTTTACTTCCTAACCTTGATTGTGGTTGAATGGTCTTTTGTGATGGAACTTTGACATTTTGAAAGGTTTATTTAGCGTTAATGCCATATTACTGTGTCTGTGAACGTGTGTGTGTGTGTCTGTTTGTGTGTGTGGCACACATTTGTCCCTTGCCGGATGACACATTGCTGATTAGTAAGTGTTTTCCCCTCTCATCAAGTCTTGACCACCTGGAAAAGAGTCCCCTTTATTGCCATGCTAGCCAGTGACTTGCCAAAACAGCTGTGTGTATAAATCAGGGTAGTCAAGATAGTCTTTGCCTCAGAAGCTCCCTCCTTTTAACTGTTGCAATCAGAGTCCAAGAGAACACTAATAGTAACCGTGCTGTTGCATTGAAGTTGTAAAACAATGACAAATGTACAGTATTTACTTGTGTGCTTGTTATTAGATTTATTAACAAGTTAAGTTTGATGACATGGTAGGAGAGTAAGAGTGGGATGGGCATAATTTGTTTACAAGATGTCTAAGAATAGTAGAAGGAAGTGCAGGTGTTACTAATAGTATTAATGATAGGTGTCAAGCCATGATAGTGTCACTGGAAGGAACAAAGCATTTAATGTAATTCAGCCATGATTCATTTTATTATTTTTACCTGTACTCCCTCCACTGTAACATATCAAAATGTCACCCGTGAATAAAAGGCCTATTGTGTAACTGTGTTATCTGATCAGTATGACTATATCATTAATGGGTTCTTGCCAAGGCCTCTTCACTCTCCACCTCCTGAGCCAGTCTGTTTCCAAGGGAATCACATATGTTTGTGTGCGATCTGTTGCACCAGAGGTGTGTTGAGTAATATTGCCTATTTTGCACAGAGAAAAAGAGAGAGTTGAACATGGGGCAAGCCACAGCAGTGGAGTGAAGAATGTGACCTCTTGTGCATTCCTCTCTCAAATAACTGGTGCAATCCCCCTCCCTCCCTCTATCCTTTCTTTCTCTCTTTCTTCCTTTCTTTCTTTCTTCCTTTCTTTCTTTCTTTCTTTTTGTCTTCGTCTCGCTTTCAAGTTCTTTCATTATTGGATTTTACATTGCATACAATTTTTTTATAGACGGGGAACAAAAGGAAAAACAAACAATGGGCTAAGTAAAAGAAATCAGCAGACAAAAGTCACAGTATATAACTGTAAATAGAAGCACACATTTGCTAATGTATGAACACATTTACAATTATGTGATTACCTGCAATGAGTTACACATTTCCTAATGGCTGTAATGAACTGCCATCTGCCACCATTTCTGTCACGTAAAACAAGGTCATTCTGTTCTTTGTGTACGTTGTAGATGTTTGATGTTTTCCCATCACAGCTTTCAAACTGCAATTATGTTTTGTGTTTGATAATTGATAAGCATGAAACACAGCTGGACTTGTCTGAGACGTGAAGGCAAAATCCTGAGGAGACTTGATGGGGTGATCCAAGAGTATTTAAACGCTTTAGTGAATGTAGATTTGTCTTTTGGAGCTCTGCCAAACTATCATGAATAATTAATAACATAACCGGAATCCATGCAATATCTCCCTAACATAATGCAGACTTTCATTTGCAGCTGCTAGCACCAGAATAGGTTTCTACAACATAAAACCACTGCCTTAAATTAACAGGTTTACTGAAAATTCAGTGATACTACAAACTATTTTGTCTGATCTTGCATTATTATAGTTTTGAATTGAACTTTTCAGCACTGATCCTGATTTTAAGATCAAATCAGGAGCAGTGATGTACAGAAACACGAGTCTTCCATACAGACACTCAGGAGGCTTTTTGTACGACTGCATCTTTGTTTTGTGTGTGAACTACTTGGCACATACAGATGCTTTGAGTCACACTTGTTTAAAAATATATATTTAATAGTATGATCATTTGATGATATCATTTTATTAAAGCATTACCAGATAAGAAAATTCAGATTCCTGTTTCAGTCATATAGTATATTACATTCTTAAATCAGAAATCCTTCTGCTAAAAGGCTACTGTAATGGAGTTAATTTGTAGAAACAAGATCCCAAATGCAAACAGAGGAAGAAAAAAGATCACAAAGGCTTAAACCAAAGCTTAAATCAAAGCTTTTTCCATATACTTCAAGTACACAGTGCTTTGCACAGAACAATTGAAAGTGTATCCAAGTCTGTTTAGGACAAACAGTTCTGTTGAGTCTGTTGAATCACTGACTCTTACTGGTTTTTGTTATTGTTCTAACAAGAAAATAATTATTTACTGAAATTGTTCTGATGAAAGCTTCTGTAGCTATGTTGGAGTTTCTTTACTGATATACTGCTCAAGCTTGTCTTTTTTTTAAGGTTAATTATGTTGGTATCATAGTTTTACCTGTCACAAAGCAGCATGTGTGATCTTTTTGTTCGCTTTGCAAGTCATCGCCCCTATTACACATATACACACAGTACATGTAGCACTCACGTGCTTACAGAGAACCTCCAAGTTGACTTAGGAATGCAGTGTGGAAGCGTGTCGCCACCTGGTTCCACGCACACACAGGAAAAACACCCCCGTTCCTCACTCCATGCCCAAGCAGGCAGCACCAGACACAGCTGTTGTTTTCTCTACTGACAACCTGTTACCTAGGATGCCAGCTCTGTCTTTTGGTAAAAATGCATTCAGCATTCATTTTCAGAATTCCTCTGTTCCCTTGCAGATCACAGTATCAGAGTCTGAAATAAGGACATGATTGGACAGGGGAGTATTTTTAAGTGAGTGTCTTTAAGCATGGCTGATATTCCTCTACTTGTCTTTTGATTTCTTTTTCTTTTATGGTTAGAATTCTGTCTTTAAAGACATTTTTCAAATGACATTTTTATAGAGCTGGAAAAAACAAAATCCCGTTCACCAAGGCATTGTCTGGCCAGTTTCATTATTGTCTGGTTTGTTTTTTTTCCCTCACCAGTCCAGTTTATACAGTACTGGTATGCTGTTCTGTCCCTTTGTGTTGCATTAAGCTCCTCTTCATAGCGCTATAAGAGGATAAGAGGGGGCCTGCAATGCTTGCTGCATCTGGATCCACTTAGACACTAAGAAGAGCCCAAACAGTTCCACTGCTGCAGCTTGAAAGTCTCCTAGCCAGAGTCGCTCTCCTGTGTATCTGTTGCTGTTTTTACTCCAGTGGGCATTCGGACAAATGGGGTCTTTCCTCAGTCATCTAGATAATGTCTCTAAGTTGATAGCAGAAAACCAGTGCACAAAGACTGATTCTCTCTGTCCGGGGTTAGTGTGTGTGTAACTTTTATCACAGTTTTCTGTTTTGAATCACAAAGTTAAATCCAATTGTTTTAGTGCTGACTTTCTATTTCGATTGCTATAGCATTGCAAACCTCATAATCATACATGCAACCTATTCTTTGCAGCTTTCTCTTTCTTGCCTCAAAGAGTTTGGCTGTCCTAGTCTGCACACTCATAAAACAATGGAATATAAAAAGTTGTGCTTTAATGCCAGCACTCTGTCAATTTCAGTAGTTTAGCTGAATTCTAAAAAAGACAGGAGTTGCGCCTTTTCTCCTCCGCACATGTGCTGATAGGTTGCTATTTCTGAGTAGAGCTAATTTGTCTGGCCTCTCTTCTGCCCTCTTAATTTTTACAGACCTTTTCAACACAGATGATTAGCACAGCATTTTATACCTGACAAGTGATGAATGGTTGTGTATATTCGACCTGCCTGTCTGTTTGCTCAAAGTATGAAATTTAAACTCTGGGCTAGCATCCATACATTTCAATTCTCCGAGGGTTTGCTCATTTCTGGCGCTCATGCATGGTTTGCATATTTCTGGCACACGATAGACCTGCCACAACATTCTGTCATGTGGAGAAATGAGCAAAGGTTCTGCTTAGTCACCTGGTTTGTGTTGCCCTATTTTGTGTCTGTCATCATGATAAAATGGTTCCTCCAGTCCTTTTCCAATAGGCCGGCTCGGTTTAACTCCCTCTGTCTCTGCTCAGCATGCTAGCAGCCCGGTCTGTCTGTATTGAAGACTGCTGTAAAGCTGAGCACTTACTGTATTCTCTGTGGGTCACCTCAAATGAGAAGGGTTTAGGCTAAAGACATATTGATTGTGTGTGAGCGGATGCACATAAATTGAATTTCATCATCAATTTTGTTTAATGACCTCTGGGCCCTTTTACAGCAGGAAAAACAACTTCCAAAAAGCCCAGAGAGAATCGACATAAAGATGCTTGTCTTTTTCTTTGCATCCATTTGTTGATAGAAGCTTTTAAGAAAATCTATTTATCTGCTTCTAAGTTTGTGTGTATGTGCGTACATGGTTGGTCTCAGTGTTGTCAGCACTGGTGACGTATTAGCACCACTGAAACTTTAACCTTGAACTAGAGCAGCGACTGTTTTGTTCTTAAGTGTCCATTCTCCCTGTGGACAACACTGAGTGGAGAATTATGTGGAACTTTAAACCTCTTAACCTCATCTGCTGGTCTGCACGCCTCAGACACTCTGACTGCATTCTCAAGAGGACCCTGAGTAAACAGCCACATGTGCGCACACACATCCATATATCACATATATGGTACCTGGTCTGATATTTAAGCACACTTGACAGTTGCAGATTGATGTGATTGCTGAGTTGGGCACAGCAATGAATTGCTGAGCCATATGCAGTGCAAAATCATTATTAGGAATCTACACTGCTTTGTGGCACTCCCTGTTTCCCACCCTTTCC
>OMNN01096266.1:17778-30934 GCA_900302755.1 Chromis chromis
CCCCCCCCCCTACTCCGTAATTAGGAAACTTGCTTGGTTTAATAACTCTTGTTCCATAGCTTAGATGGACAGGATTTATGCCAAGTGTTGGCTGGCTTACATTTCTGACATTGTTAGACAGTGTGATTATGTTTGTGTGTGTGTGCGCTCATGCATGAAGTGGGCATGACAGAAAGCGAGCAGTCCTCAAACAGATCTTCTTACCAACTCCTAATTTCTCATCTTATTTGAGCATCAGCATGACCAATTTTAAATATCATACGTGTTAGTGGTCTACCTCTGCCTTCGCTGCCTTACCACATATCATCATATAAAAAAAATGTTTATAGCAGATGTCAGTATCAGATAATCTTGTAATGGCCTGAATTGTCGAGTTGCATTCCTGCTCGGTGCATACGGGTAAAAAAGCAGTGGAAAATCAGTGCCCAGTCTATAATTAGTAATAATAGTTAGGATATGAAATATGTTATATGGATCATGTCAGCAGTAGTTTTTGCAAAAGTATAGTATGAATTGTAACAAGAGGTAATGCAGTTTATTCTCCGCTTGAAGGTTTGGAGAAAAGAATCAGGAAAGCACGGGGGGGGGTACATGAGAGACAAAAGGCCAAAAAGCCTCTCGTGGGTGGATGTACGTCAGCTAACTGTTAACATACTAGGTCCGGATTATAAAACGCAAGCGAGTGATTCTCCTATGAGCTCACTTCCAAACAATGTGCTTCATGTTTCTCCATCTGCAACCTTTTTTCCTCTTTCCTCCTCCATTTTTATAGCCCCTCTTCTCTTCCCTTCATCCTCTCATCTCTCCCGACACTTTGTGACTGCGGTAAGTTAATGGGCCTTTCTCAGAGTTTGAGGAAGCCTGCATTTCTTCTTAATTGGTGTTTGGGGTGGTGCATGAGAGGAACACAAATGTTTGCCATACCAGCACTGCAGCGATGATGTCGAGCCTGGTGCCATGTGACTGTGGATGTTCGGGGTATTGAGGTCATTACTAACAAAGCCAGTCAGACTGATGCATGTTAAAGGATTCGCATAATTGCTAATGAGAGGTGTCAAAGCTATTATGGATGTGTAATGATAGGCCTGTCCATGTCAATGCTGCGGCGTTGATGTATTTATTTTCTTTTATGATTTTCAGTCATCTGTGATTTTGAGTTTAATCTTGGTTCGAAATGAAACTCCTGATCTGAGTTTCTTTTAAACTCCAGCTCTTTTCATAAATTATTCCCTTTAGCTGTCCGAACCTGTGCTATTATTGCAAGGATGCACAAATAACATTAGTTGTTGTTGTGAATATTTAACAACTAATCCAGACAAAAGAAAAGGCTTATTGACAGTTTAATGTCACTTATTGGCAATGATAAAATCCCTCTTCGTTTATCAGTCAATCTATTAATTAACTCAACTTTTCAATGCAGTTTTTCCTACATGCATGTGTAATAATCCTTGCGCATCCCTCTACTTACTGAGCACATTATCTGAGCTGTTGATCAAATTTTCATTCATTACCAAGTGCAAACTTGTTCATAAACCTAGACAATAGTGGCTTACATTGCACGGTGTATTGTGAAACACTTCTATCACTCAGAGTTGTTTAGAAATCTCCATGCACTCTAAAATCCTGTCAAGTAAAGGTCCAACCTTCAGTGCTACCAAGATTTGAGGAATTATGTTCCTTTCAAATGAGGTTGTTTTTACCATGTTGACAAGAGTCCATTAGGAAGCCTCCATCTTGTGGTATTCATGACCTCAATATTGGAAATTTTCTAAAAACTCCAAGATCACGGGTTGTGTCCAGAAATGATGAAGGTGGGGCCGCCGTATAGCTCAGCAGCGGTCATGAGTTCGAGTCCGGCTCAAGACCCTTTGCTGCATGTCTCTCTCCTCTATACCCCCTTTCACCCTGTCTCTCTCTATCAATAAAACTGGGAATAACTCCCCAAAAAATACTTAAAAAAAAATAAAAATAAATGATGAAGGCTGTGCAAGTTAATTTTTCAGTGGCTTGTAACAGAGTTTTTCTTTGTCATTTCATAATGCCTGAGGAAACTGTAGATAGTCCTAATGGCCTAATCTTTCCATTACAAGCTTGCATTTCCTAAATTACATTACCTACCCGTTAACATACTAAAAGGTTATTGTAGTAACATCTAGATGCTGATAAAACGTCCATGTTGCCATTGCCTAGCAGCAGTGTTTTTATGACTTGCGGATGGTGTTACCATGTGAACGTTTATGTACATGGCTTACCATGTCGTAATCACGAGCCCACGATTTCCATTTGAAGGCAGATTTAGTTATCCTTCTCTTCTTTTTAAACCATCACAAATTTTAACCTGCCAGTTTACACAGTTGCCAGATTGTTGGGTGCATTTAGTCAAAGCTGCTGTATTCATGTATATACATGTGTACACCGATCAGCCACAACATTATGACCACTGACAGGTGAAGTGAATAACATTGATCATATTGGTACTATGAGGTGTTCTGCTGGAAAACCTTGGATTTTGCCATCTGTGTTGATGAGACTTAGGCCCCGTCCACACGAAGACGAACCCAG
The DNA here is from genome assembly GCA_900302755.1 of Chromis chromis. Classification (NCBI taxonomy): domain Eukaryota; kingdom Metazoa; phylum Chordata; class Actinopteri; family Pomacentridae; genus Chromis; species Chromis chromis. The sequence continues at coordinate 20,341 of OMNN01096266.1, forward strand.
GCCTAAACGCACAAATAGTTCATCAAACCCGTGTATCGTTCACACGAAGCCGGCGTTTTGGGGTCTGAAAACGATCATTTCTGAAACTAGGTCCCAGAGTGGAAAGATTTGAATATGGTGGTTTCGTGGCTCCAGAGTTAAGCTGTATCCGAATCTTTTCTGAAATGCTTGCGTCACAGCTCCACCTCTCGATAAATGCACATGCGCCAAACTCAGAAAATGACTACAACTATGGCGCCGTACAATGTTGCGTGTGTACTGCTGAAGCTAGTCACCCTATTATCGCTACTACAGCAAAATATACTTATTCTGCATTATCACCATGTTCACCAAACAAATATGGAAAGCACAATACGCCACTTCATGTTGTATGTTTACATCGTATACAGATTTCTGTGCATGCCTGAAGTCCCGCCGCCAGTTTCCGCTTGTTTTCGTTACGCCGTCACAGCGCCACCAACAGGCCTGGCATGTGTTTTACATCGTTTTCAGGCGTATCAAGTGAATTCGTGTGGACGGACACATTTACTGAAACAGCTCCGTCTTTACGAATAACTTTTTTGAAACTATAAGCGTTTTGGCTTTGTGTGGACGGGGCCTTAGACACCCAAATAAACATTGTCCCAGAACAAGCACACTCCCTCATGCAAATGGCAATCCCAAATGTCACTGGCCTACCCCCACAGGAAAATGCATCCCACCACATGGCAAAAACATCAAACAATCAGGAACATCTTGAGGAACATGACAATGGCCCAAGATGTTGATTTGACCTCCAAACTTCCTAGACCCCATTCTGATCAAGCATCAACAGGATGCAGTGGAACAAGTTTGATTGACAGAGGCCCCACTGCACAACCCAGAGTACCCAAAAGATCCACTGCCAATGTCCTGGTGCCAGACCCCATAGGACACCCTGAGAGGTCCTCTTGTCCATGCCCAATGGTTCAGAGCATTTTTGACGACATAGGGAGGACCAACACAATATTAGGCAGGTGGTCATAATGTTATGCCTGATCGGTGTATACTATTTGTGTCCAGGAGTGACACCTGAAAGAAGTTAACATGCTTTTTAGTCATCCATTTCACATTCTGCTAATAAAAGATGATTTCAACTGACTGGGACTCCTACATTTCAACTGGCATTCATTTTATTTAAGGTATTTAACATTGTACGAGCTCACAGGTAAATTACATGGACCTGCCTCACTGGCATTTTAACTGGAGTGCATTGAACAAGCTGAAAAATGTCTCCCACAAATCCAATTCTAATCAGAAGAATTATTGACTCCGGCAAACAAACACATGAAGTGAATTAGCCGGCTGGCGGGGCGAAGTCAAGTACATCCGCCCGACAATAATTATTGGATTAACAATGGATTCCAATGTGTCTTCCAGTGCAATCATTACAAAGGTTAATTGAAGCCACTCGGAAATGCAAAGGCTTAATAGCACTCGAGCATGCTATCCTCATTTAACTTTGCGAAAATCAACAGATGAATGTGGAAAAGATTATTATTACGATGCAAACTGGTTTGTGATGGTCTCCAGAACTAAACTTTTCCAGTTAAAATGCTGCAGTGTTATTGCTAAAATCTACAGACAAGCATAGACGTATAGCTGTGCTTTGTATAGGCTAGATACTACCTCTTTTTTTTTCTTTTTGATGGCAAAGACAACCTAAAAAGCAAGTCTCAGATCGTTTATGTTCTGTGGCTGCCCACAATATTCTGACTCTGCCCTGGGGACACTCAACTCCATCAAACAGGAGAAACAAACAGAATCAGCAACTGAGTGTCTGCTCCTGCTGTGTAGTAGAGTATGTCCTCATCTGGTGGAGCTCGAGATTTTCTGTGTGTGCTTGTGTGAGTATGTTTCTGTTTGAAGTAAGAAGTGATGAATGAGAATTGATGCTCATTAGTTTTTCCTGACAGTAACATTGCGGGGTTACACCTATAACATATTTCTGACAGAAAATAACATTCCTGTTTTTGTGTTGTGACTGGCTTTGAAACAGAAAAGACATCAGTCACGATGTATTCTCTGACAGCTGACAGACAGCCTGAGATAGCCTCAGTGTTTGTGTGTATTGGGCTAGATGAGTAAAAAAAAAAGGATCAAAGTGCTATGTGGTTTCACTGGCGAAGAGAAACACACTTTACCAGCACGCTCCTCCACTCTTCGCGTTCCCTGTTGTTGCTGAAGCGTTCGACACACATGCATGCATTGACTGTGGCCAAAATATCGGCACCAACTGTGCAGTACTGGGCTGTTTTGTTGCTGTGCGGAAAGGCAAACAGGCTGAACTCCTCTGGTGTCCATCCAGCAGACCAGAGCGGACCAACCAAGCCCAGTTGGCTGCTGCAGCTTGTCTGCGCTTGTTTGGACCTGGCTGCGCTACATCTGGCTGCGACCCAGCTCCAGGAGCCACCTTGCCTTCGCAGGCAAATGTCCTGAAAGATTGATGAGCAGCTCAAGCGTGCAGGTGCAGGGAACAGCTAAAGGAACTTCTAGACATACACTGACAAGACTTATCTGGTCCTGACTCAACAGATCCTGATCTGAGATAGTCGACTCAGGCTGCTGTCAAGTGTTATGCCCTATATCTTGTCAGTATGTGCTTCACAGCAATTATTCTAACTTTGATCCACAGATTCCCCAGTGTCCTCTTTAGGAATTTAAACAGACTTGAACTTTGATTAACCCTAATTCAGCCGCAGAAGGTCACTACAGCGGCTGTGTGGGATGTCAGTTGGCTTGAATAAATACATTTAATCAAATCTGCTGGTGAACTTCCAGTTTAATTGTTGCCACAGGAAAAAAAACATAAGGTTGAAAGGGCCATTTGTTGGCCTCGTTGTGGTCTTTCATTGACCTTCGATGTGTGCTTCTGCATGTTTTAAAGCTAGATATCTAAAATAATAATATAATTGCAAGAGTGTAGTATCCTTCTCATTTCAATGCAGAACTGAGTTCCCATTCAGAAGATGACTTTCCATTACTTGGGAACAGGAAGAAACCTCTTTCGCCCCCCTTTTGTGACAACAATTTTAGATATTTTGCACGGTCCAATATGATATCAAATAGCCACTACATTTTCATGGTTTCTGACGGTAATTGCCCCAAAACTAAAAAACTATCAAAAGCAAGGCCACCCTGAAATAATGGAAAAAGCATGCCACATTACACACTGTTCCTACCTCGCAGAGGGATGGATGATGTAGGTCAGTTTTTACCAGACTTGATTGAGTAGAGAGCCAGCCACCCATGCAGAGCAGAGTGGAGCGTGTATGCAAAGCTCACTTTAATGAATTTCAATCTGTAACCCTGTCCCTCCAACTTCCCACCCACCTTTAAAAATGGGCCCAAAATGGCTAAAGGAAGTGTTACGGTGAGAAATCACAAGGCTGCCAGATACGCCAGTGATTTTGATGAATTTCCTCATCAAAGACTCGTCACGCCATATGGCAGATCTCTGTTTTGCATCTGACCTTCTCCTGTTAAATACCTTGTTTCATAGCAGCAAGGTAAGCAGATAATGGCCTTCAGTAATACTGCAGGGACAAGAAAGCTCTCATAAACTGCTGTCAAACTCTTTCCGCAGTGCACGACACAACAAAAGCAGCAAAACAAAACCTCAGAAAAAGTTCTCTGCTCTAAACCACGTCCTTGATTGGTAATTTGTGCTACGCGGCTGATGTTCCTTGCTGTACGCTTTTAGCCATTGTAATGACAATTGTAGTGATAAAGGGGTTGGAATGAGATGCATATTCAAACAGATACTGTAGCTGGGAGTAAATTATTAAAAGCTGCAGCAGGAAATGGAGATCTTTTGATTGTCTAAGAGCTGCTTCTGGTCTGGTGTATTGGTCAGCACTGAGCACTTTTTAATTCAAGATGTTATCTTTTTTCATTAGAATAAATGATACCCTGAAGACATCCAGCTAGAAGGAGATCATTTTCCCAATTGAAATCTGGGAATGACCCCTCCTAGCTGAAAATGAAAACCCATTTAGAAACATTTCATTGGCGGTTCGGTCCCCCTTTTTTCTAGCTGTTAGATGGCTCCAGATCTAACTCCAGTTGCTACACTTTCCATAACAATGTCTAATCCTTTATCATGGAGATGAGGGGTCATGGATGTGGCAGATTGGTATGTTGATGTAATATGGTGAATATGGGTATGCATTGAAGAATTTGAGGGACAAATAACTGTGGAGTGCTGGCATTTGCAAAAAGCTCTTTCCCCTCATCCATAATGTAATGTAGCGTTGGTAATTATTTGATATGAGATCAGGCACCCGTAATAATTCCCCTCCATCCTCCATGAAGCAACCCCAGGTTGCACATAACCTATACAGCAGAGTATCGGGGGACCGGGGCTGGACAGGCTGGGCGTGCATGGGTGGCTTTGGAGAAGTGGTGTTTACGAGAGTGGGCTTTGAGAGGAGGGATTAGTCCGCTTCCACTTAAGCGGTGGGCAGTGGGTTCTGGCTCTGCAGCTGGAGCAGCCAGCACTCCACTCAAGCCAGATAAGGCAAAGCAGAAATGGCTCCTGAAGCAGCTCACAGCATATGCTAGCACACTGAGAGCTACAAACATATAGGCGGAGTGTGCTTGTGCAGATACAGACACAAACACTTTAAAATACTTTAAAATACTTACAATATGTATCTGTCTTTAGTTTGAGTTATCAGATGACGGTTTACAGCGTTTTTCCACCTTGATACATGAGGAATGATAACAATGCAAACACAGAAACTCATAAGCATGAATTAACTGGCTTACTTGTGGGTGGGATTGGAGACAACAAGGGGAGTCATAAACGAAGTAAGAATAAACGGATAAGGGGGAGATGAAGAAAAGAACAGTGGAGGCGCCAGACGTGCAGAGGAGCCAGAAATGGGTTCCCACAGAGTAATGTGAGAGCAGAGGAGGTTGTGAGAGGTATGATGCAAGGGATTGGATCTTTCAAACGGTAATCGCTTAGCTACCCAAAGGGGACAACTCCCTCTTTCCTGCTCTCTCTCGCTGCTCGCTCCGCTGTCAGGACGAGGAGGAACAGGCGCCGGATTGAAATGTAAAAGAGGCAGAGGATCAGAGACAGGTGGAAAATGAGAGGAGCAAAGGGCAGAGTGGGGGAGAGATGAGGCAGAAATGGTGCCTGGTCCCTGTACTTGAACAGAAGGGGGGAGAATAGGCATGTATGGCTGTGAGCTCACCTACATGTGCACATGTCCGTTCATGAGCAAGATCCACCGTGTAGATTATTGTCAGACAGAACCTATCCTATCAAATTGCTCCACAAACCCGCTTCAGGAAATGTCACTCATGTGGAAATCTTGTGGGAAAGAGAAGTAGAATGAGTAAAAAAAAAAAAAGTGGAATGATATCCATCAGTAATATAAACAGCTGGAGGTAATGCTGGGATGAGGAAGTACTCAGCTCTCTGACTCCCCTGATGGGCAGCTCAAGGGAGTTCCACCACGTTGCTAACACATGAGTCTCATAAAACAACCAGAGATTATGGATTGAGTGGAATTAAATCATCAGCTCAAGCGTTAAGATAAACAGAGAGAAAGATTACAGAGATGAGATTAGAAGTGAGAGTTGATACAACGGCTACTGACACCACAGATTGTTATTTTTCAAGGTTGGAAGTGAACTCGTGTTTACAACCTAAAACATGAAACTAACAGTCTAATCGTCCTCTGTTGATATGAAACTGAAGTTTATGTAAAATTCTCCGCTGAGACATGGAGAATCATCTCTTTCAAAAAATTCTTGGACAGTCCTTTCCCGCCCCATTTTAAAGGAGGTAACTTATCATCACATCCTTTCATCATCCCATTGTAAGGCAAATGGTGCGCAAGAATGCACTCCAACCTGTGTGCTTGATGCATGTATCATGTACCGACATTAATTTTTGAATACTAACAGCATGAATTATTCATTGATCTAATTACAGCCATGACTCATTAACATACATGTGGAGTATTCATGATGATATTCAAAGAAAGAATGGCTATGAATCATGGATCGCCCACTGTGAACACACATCAATCAGGAATGTCTTGTTCAATAAATAGACAGTAATTGGGCCCAAAGAAAGTTACTTATTTGCAGGCACACCTTATTAAATTAAAAAAAAAGGTTGTAGTTGGTCCCCAGATGGAAATGATACATTTTAAGGACCACATCAGTGGTTTTGGCCTATTTAAAACAAATTGAAGGTATACAGCACTTTGCATCACTGCACTTCATTAGGTTTTCCGATGCAGTAAACAAGCAGTCCTGTTTTGTGTGTGTCAATGTGAAAAAGGCCCCTCTATTTAAAACAGAAAATATGCTGATACATATAATATAGTAAGGTTGGCTTTGTTTCTAAAACCATTTCCAAAGAAATTTAGAAAAATTAGCCTGCGTTTTTACTCTATGGTTAAAGGTAGAGTGTACAATTCCAATCCAATATTTTCCAAACTCAGTGAATATCTCCTCACAGTCTATTAGGTGCCCATTCTGTGTGTGTGCTAAAAAAAAAGAATCAGGTGTTTATACACTGCCCCGGCTCTGTAAATGGACTCTGCGTATCTGTATGTTAGGATTTTCAAAATCACCTATATTACAGGAAACAACAAGATCCAAGCAGCAACCTACATGCTGCAAAAAGTGATTTTTACCGAGGATTTGGATCGTGCAATAAGACAGAGAGAGTTTTTGTGAATTACCCATTTTAAATGGCAGCACTTGCCTTCCTGTGTGCAAAAATTCCATCAAAACAATTCCCATATTGCTATTTTGTAGGGGCACCATTGCTGCATCCTGGGCTCGGCACCGCCCAAGACGATTATAATCGGTTTAAAGAAATACACATAATATGGCAGAAAGATGATGAGGTGTAGCCAGATCATTCCCCAAAGGTATGGAGATAAGTCTGGCTATGGGAGACAAGAGTCCACCTTAAAGCTTTGATTAGGTTTAAGTACAAAAAGGACTTGGTTAGTGTAAGGAGTAAGATTGTGGTCCTGGTTATTAGTCATAGTTTAATCAAAGCAACAGTAGGAAAGGATAAGCAAACAACAGTGTTCAGTGTCAAAGTACAACCTTCTGTTGACTTCGACATCTTTAATCTAACAACATCATGCTATTTCCTCTTTCTTCCTCTTTTCCTCCTTCTTATGACTGCTACAGGACTTTTTCAATTAAATATGGATGGCCTTTGTTTTGGGACATTTGTTGAAACAACATTTGGAAACTGTCTCAGCAGTTGCAAGCATTAAATTAAAAAAACTAAAATTGTATTCACTAGCTGCTAAAAACAGTCCTTTTTGTTGTAAAAAAAAAAAAAAAAAAAAAAAAAGGCCAAATTCAGAGCATCCTTTTTTGACAATGTCAGCGTCAGCCTGCTGGTTGTCTTCTAAATTAGACTGCCTGAAAATAGCACTCCTCAGTCCTTTTAGTCAGGTGGCTAAGTGTAAGTTTTCTTAAACTCACCATTGATGCCACTGTTGGTATTGATGGTCCCCGCAGACAACTGCATCTTCGCACAAAAGAAGTTACATTAACAAAAAAGATGAAGAAGTTAGGTTGTTGACTGTGATGGATAGAAGAATCTCAAATATCAAGTCTGCTCATGCCGAGTTTAATAGCGCACTAAAATGGGCTGAATTGCTGCCTGCAAGGTAGAAAATCATTCAAGAAACTTATGATATTCTTTGGAAATTGTTCACAGTAATGTAAAGCCTCTTCTGTGCATCGCTTGAAAGTTTTCACAGAGGCAGTTACTCAAAATGGGCCGTGCTCTCTTCATCTCTTTATCACCCTTGCTGAAGCCTTACACACATGTGGCGAGCGGATAGAGGCTTCTCCTCCAGGCTCATCATTAGCGCCAAACATGGGGATTGGCCCATTTGATCAGATTTTCCCCTCTCTCTCCGCTACACATGTTCTCGCCCATCTCTCTCCCAGCACTTCCTGCACCAGTCTTTTCTTGCCCGTTAGCCACTAAAACAGGGGAGTTCTATTTTCAGAGGAATGCCTGCGAGAAGTCATCAGAAATAATGGCAGGAACATTTAATAACGGAGGAGAGGAGGATGGCTAAATGCTTTGTGGCAGCCACAGGGGGATAACATCAACCCAATCATAGGTCCAGTGTAGTAAATATACAATAAAGAGATGTGTATATTGTGTTCAAAGTGGCTGTGTGTCTTCCTGCTATTATGAACTATCAGTGGAGGGAGTGTGGGAGGGGTGGGGATGGTGCAGAGTGTAGTGATTTCTAATGAACAGATATATTTCCTGTGGAGAGCGAGACAGTGTATTTGTGCGTATGTGTACGTCTGACATGTATCCCGTGTATGCTTGCTCACATTTATTGATCAATAGCCTTGGACTTCCTGACCCCTTTTAGCACTGTCAGTCAGGCGGCTTATTCTCACCCAAACGCCCCCTCAGTGCTGATTGAATTTCAGTGTTGAGGTCGCGCTGTGCTGTGGTTCTACTTGACTTAGCAGGGGGCAGCCTATCTTGGAAGTATTTTATATTTTTTAATTTCCTGCCTGTCTCATGCGTGCCAATTCTGCACTGCTGGGTAAGGAAACACTTCAGCAGAGCCATGCAAGACTGCACTCCCGTTGAATAAAAATAAAACAGAGGAGATTGGAAGAGCAAATTGCACATGTGACCTGGCGCCCTCCCTGCACATAGCGACAAGTGACCTGATGCATTCCTCTTTTTATAAGGTCTACCTTGTTGTGTGATGCTACCTGGGGAGGGCAGAGCTGTTACGTCAAGCTGCTTCTTCTCCATCTACCTTTTGTGTGCTGTTTTTGAGCTTAACTGATTTATGGCACCTGTCAGCAAATACAACTGTCACTATTTCAGGGGCTTCCAGTCTTGTTTATTTAATTGGACTTAATGGGCCTGCTTGGAAGCCCCATTTCCCTCCGCTCGTGAGTGGGAGCTTACATGTTGAAAAAGTAATTTTATTGCTAAGTTGCCATGAGCCTCCATTTCCAGGACAGCTCATTTATATCCATCAGTAAAAGCATTTCATTTATCATCTTTGTGAAACCATCAAGTGGAAGACAACAGCAAAGCTCCTAAGGTGTTAACTTATTATCTGCTGATTTTCTGGTTAAATCAATGCTAGCATTTTAACCGTGCAAATCACTTGTGACTTGCTGCAGAATTAGCAGATTACCTCCCTTCTATTGCCTCCGTTGTGTACACACAGCGTCACATAGATTTGCAGCTTTACCAATTAAAAAGCAACAATTTAGCATCATTTAGCTATTTGTGTTACCTGGTAGATTTCAGCAGCAATTAAATGTATTGTGTCCTCCCTGATGATGAAACTTTGCAAGTGAATGGTGAAATTACTTCTCAAACTGAGGCAACATTTGGCACTCAGTTAACTGCAGTCGGCAACTGCATACATTCTCAGTCAACAAACCCTTTGGGAATCAAAAAAAGTGTTTTTTTCCCCTATCAGAATTTTCAAAGTACTAACAAGCTTATCAGAACAATCTAGTCCAGATTACATTATTCTGTTGTATTGATGCGACCCAATTCTGTCAGCTCCCACTTCGCCGTCTCTGCGGCTTGTTTGCAACGTATTTCACAACTATAAAATTCTACAATCGCACTAATTGACACACTGAGTAATTAGAGATAGACAGAAATAAGCTGATGGAAAAAAACAAAACATTTATGAGAATGATGGGAAACTGGCGATTGGTGCAACATTAGACGCTTATACATGTGTGTGACCCAGTATCGACAGAGAGGCCAAAGAGCTGTCCCTTTGGAGCCTGCTTGTGGTTTGTTCGGCTCTAAGTGAAAGTCTCAGCGGTTCTTATCGTCTCGCTTTCGCTCTCTGATTCAGGTTTGATTCACACCTCCTACTCCATCAAAACCGCTAATGAACTTGACTCCCCCATGAACTTCATAAGAAAGCCCTTTATCCCCTTTCAAATAGGCTTTAACTTCCACAATAGATCGATGTAACAGTCATTTTGTTCAAACTACAATGAAGCTACGAGGACCAAAGAGCTTAGACATTATGGACATTTGGGTCTCAGATTCTGGTACGGCAGCGTTATTACTCATTTAATTGAATGACTTCTAAGACAGTTGTTTTAACTCTGAGTACTGCTTTGTGTCTGTGTGCACTTCCTCGATAGGATTGCATTAAATCAGTTTCGACTGTCCCTGCACAATGTCTGGTTCCAGTCGTTTTAGCTGCTGTTCCTTAGGGAGCCGTCCAATCGCTCAGACCTTTCAGATTTAATTCTGTTTGGGTGAGCAACGTTATTAGCGCGTCTCAGCGGCTGTGTCAGTGAAGGGGACTGCAAAAGGAGCCGATGGGAGCGGTTTGATAAAGGGTGATTAACCGAGCTGCTCTTTAATTCTTATATCTCACGAATGCTTGTATACAAAAGGCTGTTAGCTTCGTCCCCAGCTCCACGTCACACTGGCCAGTTTTATTAGAAAAACACAAGATAACAGATAGTCCCCTGGATTTTCACCAAGGGCAAGATTGTAAATTGTTTTATATTCAGAGGAAATGGTGGCTATACTGCCTATGAGACT
>OMNN01096269.1:2910-28124 GCA_900302755.1 Chromis chromis
TACATTCTCTGAAAACATAAATATATGATCCTATAAAAAATAACAAGGAATATTGATCATAATGCAGGTCGAGACAACACTGGCTCCTGTATAATGCATGCCACACTTAGAGTTTTTCATGAGTCTGTAAACAGTTGTGAAATCAGTTACATGTCTGAAATCTGTTTCGAAAACACAGATAACATAATTTAATAAAATAGAGGCATCTGTTTTTCATTATTGCACCCAATTCTAGATTTAGACAATAAAGTGACTCAGAGTTTGGAATGACTTTTAATGAACGTTTGATGAATTTTGCTCTCTGTTCCGGCACATTATTAAATACAAAACTAAGCCTTTCAAAAGAATGAAGGAAAGCGACTATACCACACCTGATTTAGCCTCCTTTCAGTGACTTAGAACTGATTTTAATGCTGTTCAAAGCTTGTCTCCATGCATTATGTCTGACCTCATAGTTAACTGGGCAGATGTCTTTTATCTGTTCCACAGATAGAATGAGCCTGAGTAAGTCAGGTCAACAGAGTCAATGGCCTCTTTTAATGAAAGAACCTTTTCTCAGTTTACTTGATCTACTCATCTGGGTTTTTCTGTATTTTAAATATTTCTGGTATTTTTTTGTTTGTTTGTTCTTAATGGCTTGCTTTTTTATGTCATGTTTGCTTATGCATTTTAGCCTTTTCATTTGTTTGTTAAGCACTTTGTGACATGAATTAAGAAAATTGTTCTGCAAATAAAACGTAGTATTATTACTCTATTACTGTTTTAATCAACTTGGTTTGTTTATCTGGTTTTGTAATTGTATCTGTATTACATACAAATAAAGAAAGAGTTTTCAGTAGTTAAAGTAAAACTTCATCTGTTTATTTTATTTTGGCTGTTTGTTGATAGAAACAGTGGCGAGAGACAGGAAATATGGCAAGAGAGAGCAGTGGAGTGAAATGTGCAAATGCTCCAACCAGCCTGTTTTCAAACCAGAGACACACTGCTCAGCACTCTAACCACTAAGCTATTGGGTCACACCAGAAGAAACATATAAGTTAGTATTCCAGTGTAAGTAAAATCATATACATAAGTTCTGCAAAGTAGTATGCGTTTAGTAGCGTGTCATATCCATAATAACAGCTTTGAATTTTTTGCTGCAAAGATGGGGTCTGCGACGTTTGCAAAGATATTTATGTTGGCAGTCACTCTTTACTTTGAGGCTGAAATCTGAGCCTCATCTGCTTAATTTCTAAACTGACCGAACAGCTGCAGCACTTATCTTTTTTCACATGTTCAGTCAAGAGTATAATGTCATGATGGAAGGAAGGTTAAAGGAAATGAAGAAAAAAAACAGACAGAAGATGTTTCTGACATCTTTGTCTGCACTTTACCTCTAAGTGAGTCCATGAATCCCTGGACAGTGCAGGTATAGGAGTAATAGGTGCAATGGTGAATCCATCATCAGTCCAACCACAGTCAAGTCGACCACGATACAGTTGTGAGGTTGCTGGAGCTTCCTTGAGCAGAAACAAGTTCCAGGTCAGACTGGCATACACATGTAAAAATCTACAAAGTTCTACTAAATAAAACAATATTTCTTTAAAAAGACTTTACAGTCCCAGTCAGGTTAGAGAATGTAAGTTCTGTTTGTCACCACTGTTGCTATCTCCCAGGAATTACCTTCAGGTTAAGTCACTTACTGAGTCTTATTTTAAAAACAGTAACAGACCGATATTAGCGAAAAGATTTCAGGTTGGATGAGGTAAGTAGAAATTTGTTAATGATCTTAACCTCAGGTAGTGTTTTAAGTCCTTGTGTGTTGGGTCAGGTAATCAGGCTGTCCCCAGAGAACCTTTTAGTGTGTCAGAGTTGAAGGGCATTATCTGCAGTCCTGTTTGGACTGTAGTGTTTCTGGGTTACTAATGGAAAAAAATTTTCATGTCAAAACCAGCCACAGATGAAGAAATGTAATGGAAATAAAATAATGTGAAAAGTAAATTGATGTTGTATGTATTCATGTTAATATCTCTATATATAAAACATACAGATATATGTTACATTTCTCACATTCTTTTCTTTTTGTTTTTAAACTATAAGAGAATTAACTTTATTTTCAGAAACTTATATCACTCTCAGCTATTGCATGCCTCTCTGTGAATCAGAATTACCAGATATCAGCCTCTTTAAATTAGATGAAGCAAGCAAAATTAAATATTATTATAATTAATGCAGAAATTAATAAAATACCTACATCAAATAAACAATATTAAACTAGAAGAAACTACTCAAACCAAGTTTTTAAAAAAAAATAAAAAATAAGATTATCTGATACAGGGCATTCATGGAAACTAATAGAGTTGCTGAAGCTTAAGTAAGATAACAAATTGTCTTTCTTGGCAATCTTTCTCAGACTTTTTTTCCAACCTTCTGACATTAGGCTTTGCTGGAGGCAGCCAGGGATAATCCAATCAGGATAATGACACATACACTTCCACCGTATGGAGATGGATGCTGAGGGTTAAAGAGCCGCTTGTGACATGAAAGAACAATCACAAAAACATTTAAATGAGTGTATTTCAGCAATCACAAAAAGAAAGTAGGGACAGAAAGTGGCTTAGCTTTTAGAAATTAAATGCCACCAATGAATTACTGGAATAATGGATGAGGACCTTGTCCCACCACATGCACACACGAGAAAACTCACATGTGCACGTGTCTTTGCCTCTATTTGAGGTGCACCATTTTGAAATGCATCATCTATTGCATTATCTCATTGTTCCATACATAAAACCAAAAAATCTATAAAAAATATAAATGTTCTCAAAGTCAGGAGTCAGTGTCTAATGATGATGAAGTTAGACTTATATATGTATAGATATATTTCTCGTGATTCCAGGGTTGATTTGTTTTTATTGCCCTAAAAGGTGTAAAAGTTGGATGTAATTCCCATTTTTTTATGTCATGATTGGAAAAATTCCTCCGGACTTGGGAAGTGAAGTATCTCTCTGTGACTCTGGCATATATCCGGTGTTAACATTAATTACCAACCTCTTAACCTGTGAACTACCTCACAATCCCATAATCCAATTTTGGCCATTTGACAATAGGGTTAGTGGAGGGGTATAAAAACCACACTGAGCAACTCAGAAATTCGTGTCCATCCTCACTGCTGAACTGTTCTTCACAGAGAAGTCCAACAGAACAACTGACTAGCAGACATGGTCTGGGAAGGAGGAATTGAGCCTAATGGCACTGAGGGCAAGAACTTCTACATTCCCATGTCCAACAGGACTGGGATTGTTAGAAGTCCTTTCGAATACCCTCAGTATTACATGGTGGACCCGATGATCTACAAGCTGCTGGCTTTCTACATGTTCTTCCTGATCTGCACTGGAACTCCCATCAACGGCCTGACATTGTTTGTGACTGCGCAGAACAAGAAGCTCCGGCAACCTCTCAACTACATCCTCGTCAACCTGGCAGTGGCTGGACTTATCATGTGCGCCTTCGGCTTCACCATCACCATCACATCGGCTGTGAATGGCTACTTCATTCTTGGACCAACTTTCTGTGCTATTGAGGGATTCATGGCCACCCTTGGAGGTAAAATAAAGATAATGCAAGATCACTTACGGTAATGATACACTGGCAGGTGTAAAATAGAACTTAATATTTTATCTCCTACCTTTTGTCTCTCCAGGTGAAGTTGCTCTCTGGTCACTGGTCGTCCTGGCTGTTGAGAGATACATTGTCGTTTGCAAACCCATGGGAAGCTTCAAGTTTACTGGAACTCATGCTGCAGCTGGAGTCATCTTCACCTGGATCATGGCTATGGCTTGCGCTGCTCCCCCACTTGCTGGCTGGTCCAGGTGATACTAACATACTTCTTTTAGTTTAATAGGACTTTGCATTTTAAAACTGGATAGGCAAGATTTATATACTCAACCAAATTCACCACTCCAAGAAGAAGTCAATCTTTTAGTCGTGAGAGTCTTAAAATACTGCAGATGCAGAGGGTAAAGGGTTCTTTTAACTGAATGAATACTTGATTTTATTTTATTTTATTAAATCTCACACAGGTACCTTCCTGAGGGCATGCAGTGCTCCTGCGGACCTGACTACTACACTCTGGCTCCAGGCTATAACAATGAGTCATACGTCATCTACATGTTTATCGTCCACTTCTTCATTCCCGTCTTCCTCATTTTCTTCACCTATGGAAGCCTTGTGTTGACAGTCAAAGCCGTAAGTTCTTCTTCCATTGTTAACACCTGTTCTTATATATCAGTCAGTCACATAACGAGTTAAGCACCACCATTTTATCTAGCAGAAATGGTTGAGTAAATAACTGATGCTTATTGCCTTCTTACCTCCAACAGGCTGCAGCCCAGCAGCAGGACTCAGCTTCCACCCAGAAAGCTGAGAAGGAAGTCACTCGCATGTGCTTTCTGATGGTCGTTGGCTTCCTGGTAGCTTGGGTCCCATATGCCAGCTTTGCCGGTTGGATCTTCTTGAACAAGGGTGCTGCCTTCACTGCCTTGACTGCAGCACTCCCTGCTTTCTTTGCAAAGAGCTCTGCCTTGTACAACCCTGTTATCTATGTGCTGATGAACAAACAGGTTGGTTCTAAATATTCTCACAGCAATAGCTTCATCTACTATTTCTATTTTTCAATCTGAGCTATGTATGCTCAGACTCTGAATTCATTCTCTTTGCTCTGTCTTTCAGTTCCGTAACTGCATGCTGAGCACTATTGGAATGGGCGGCATGGTGGAGGATGAGACCTCAGTCTCAACAAGCAAGACAGAGGTGTCCTCTGTGTCTTAATCATGATGACCTCCTCAAATCTGTGGACATTTTCCTTACTGATTGCTTCCAGATTTTGAATGATTCCATCAAAAAAAGTTTTGAACTTTTGCCAAATGGATTCATGGATGTAACAAGCGGACTCTGGACCAAACCTACTGAGGAATTCTATCTCATCTGTTAATATGTGTAAACTAAGAAGTGTAAAGAAATCCATCTGCTGTGGAGGTTATCTTGTATAGCATTTGTGCGTCTGTGTGCATGTGAGCGCATGAGTGCGTGAGTGAGTGAGGGTGAGTGAACTCAGGCACTCAAATCTCTCAAGGCAAACTGTAAATCTGCTAAACTGTCAGGCAATCACATGTGAGCAATTTTCATGTAATTATATGGGGGAGCATGTGTTTCACTGGTCTGCCAGTGATGGAATTTTTATGTATTTAATGAAAAACAACCAAAAAACATTTAGGATGAAATAGATAATAAATGCATGCATGAAAAAAAACAACTGTTGTTGTCTTCATTCAACTCTGAATCATACTTGCTGGTCTGATTATCTGCTGTTTAAACCAAACTGCAAATTTGGGTACATAGCGCAAGTGAATTATAGCATTAAGGCAACACATTTGGAGCAAAGTGGAAGAGTCACTCGATGTACAGCATCAGTAAAAAAGTGTTGCATCTCTCAGATACCAAATCATGACAGTTTTTAATGAACCTCATAATAATTTAGAAAAAATAACCAGAGACAGCATTATCTGTGGGATTTAAAATAATCTTCCTGAGGGGAATATACTGACACGTGGAACCAACACTTGTTTAAAAGGTTTCTGTAGGTACTTTTTTTTAAATGCAATATATAAAATGAACAGAACTGCCAAATGTCCATGTCCTGAAGGCTGAGAATTTTCACAGATGACAATAATGGTGATATACAGGGAGGTATTGTGTTATCCTAGCTGCAACTGATTTTACCAGGACATGAGTCTGACATTTTCTTGTACCTGTAAATGCAAAACATATTTTTCCCCCACAAAAGTCTCAATGTTAAATTCTAATTGTCAAACTAATTGTCACAATAATTAACTATTTCACAATCACATTGCTTGGTGATAAATAAGCTTCTAAATATTTATTTGTTTTATTTAACCTTTATTTTACCAGGTAATAATGTTTCAGAACCGGTTCTCATTTACAAACATGACCTGGCCAAGAGGCACCAGCAGGAACAAGTACACATTTAAAACCACAGACACAAATAGACATATAAACATAACATAGAACAAAATTAAACAGGTCAACAAGTAAGAAGCATGGAAATCACGCATATGCATGTGAGTGAAAAGTTATCTCGGACCACACCCGGATCCATAATCTTCTTCTGTTCCTAGCAAAGGCATGTTATCCCCTCGGAGTACTGAACATTTTCCATCCACCCTTTTGCGGTTTGTGCAGTTTGCTGCACAATAGCTCGGTCACTTCTTCAGTGCTTGGCGCTGCTAGATATGCCATGATTAGTGCAGCTTTCAGCCCCATCCATCCATCCATTATCTATACACCGCTTAATCCTCTGTAGGGTCGCGGGGGGCTGGAGCCTATCCCAGCCGACTCGGGCGAAGGCAGGGGACACCCTGGACAGGTTGCCAGTCTATCACAGGGCTACACATAGAGACAGACAACCAAGCACACTCTCATTCACACCTACGGACAATTTAGAATCATCAATTAACCTCAGCATGTTTTTGGACTGTGGGAGGAAGCTGGAGAACCTGGTAAGAAACCACGCTGCACAGGAAGAAAATGCAAACTCCACACGGAAAGATCCTAGGCCAAGAAGCGAACCCACGACCTTCTAGCAGTAAGGCAACAGTGCAAACCACTTTACCACCCTGCTACCTGGACAGAAATTTGGATTCTTATTATTACAGATGTTGCTGGTCCAGACTGACAGCTGTCAAGTCACTCTAGAGTTTCTCCTGTAACTTCACACTGATGTTAAGGTTTTCGCTGACTAAGAAAAAAATAAAATAATCAAATTCCACATCCGCTATTTGATTCCTACATTGCCTTGGTTGACAAACCAGTGGAAATGTTTTGCACCTGTTTTGGTCTCTTTGAACTCATTTGAAGCCGATTTTCACTGGAGAGCTGACAAAATAAAGTGAACTCAAAGAAGTCAGTTGCTGCAAGATAGAAGCTGCTCACAGCTGCTCAACTGAGAGTGGTGAGACAGCTCCAAGAAGGGCTAAAGAAATGTTTGGAAAAATACTTTGCTTTCTCTTGCTGTGTTAAAGTGCAATGAAGTCTGCTGGTCAAATTACTAGTTCATTAAATGATTAAAAGAAGCTTGCTGCTCCACTTTGTGTGTTGATATGCACTGGCTGGACATTCAAAGAGTTGTCTAAAAGGTTAAAAATTGATTTACAGTTTGTGATGTAATTGTTATAATTAAGATTAGAGGCTAGGTATCAGTGAGGGTTCTCACTAGTTACATGTGCGTG
Organism: Chromis chromis; assembly: GCA_900302755.1. NCBI lineage: Eukaryota > Metazoa > Chordata > Actinopteri > Pomacentridae > Chromis > Chromis chromis. The sequence continues at coordinate 10,197 of OMNN01096269.1, forward strand.
TCACCTTGTTAGGATTTAGATTTTTGATGATGCTAGTGGCTCTCTGGCTGAGCAGCTCGGTGGAATAGGCTCCTTTGTATCCGGTGGCGACCTCCTCTCCGTCCCTCAGGTCCAAAGCACAGCGTTTCAGGTTCAGAGCAGAGATGTTACTACAGCGGATGTGAGTGTAGTAATCCTCACTGCCTGTCAGGTAACCTGGACAACACAATGGGAGATCAATCAGTAGGACACATCATTTTAAGTGGCTTGGCAAACTGCTGGAATAAGGAGAGAAGCTTAATTCCTTTCTGCAGTCACTGTTTTACGCCTAATAATAATAATAATAATAATAATTATAATAATAATCAACTATATTTATAAAGTACTTTTCAAAAACAAACTGATGAAGTCATTTACATAGAAAATCCAGATTTAGCACAATAAAATAAAAAAAGGCTACTAAAAATACAAACAACAAATAAAAACCAACTATAAATAACTAATAAAAATTAAAATTAAATGGATACAATAACCAATTAGAAAGGATGAAACACATTAAAGAATAACTTCTCATGTAAACATTACAGAATCGTAAATTTACTAAAACATTAAAACTCTCAAAATTGTACATATTCCGGTTCTTCTTAACCAAATTTCAGGGTGAAACGTAAAATGTTTGAAAATACTTTAATTATTTACAAAACCTTTAGCACCTAGCACCCGTAGCACCTATAAACTTTGTATTCAACTTATTTGTAGCTTATAGGATGTCAGCGATACAGACTTTAGTTAATGAGGAGCTGGTTTCACTTGTGCACAAATTGTAGATGCTGCAGAGAGGGGATAAGAGAAGTGTTGTAACCTTCATTCATTCGGTAAACAGTGTCCTCTTCACATCAGAAGACCAAAAACCAGATCAGAGAAGCTAGGAGTTGATTAATCATCACCTGAGATGTCTTTAGCTCTTATAGTGTGCCTTCCCCATGTAAAGTTTAAAAGCAGTTGAAAGTAGTTAACAGATTTTTTCCCACCCTCTCAGGCTATACACAAGCTCCCCCATCCGCTATGTGGCTTTTGCAGTTCCCTGCAGACACAACTTAAGGCTGAAAAGTCCCTCAGCTCCTTCGGTAAGAGTTGTAGCATGTTAAAATGATCATCAATCAAAGATAAAGCATTAAAAAAGTGATGTTTGTAGTAAAGATAGAAAAAAATTATTTATTCAGTTTAAAGTGCTGAAAGTGGAAATGGACATTCGTCTATAACAATATTTAACTAAAGTAAAGACAGGTGATTGGTATAGTGCCATTTATGCAGTATGTCCTTATTTTCTGGTATACTGACACCAATCTAATCATAAGCTATTATTTTCTAGATATTCTTACAGACATAAAGTTAAATAAATTCAGATATTCATGTTATTGGTGTTGATGTTTGTCTGACTACCTTCATCTGTGATAAAAACCTTTAGAATGCTGTAAATTTCTGATATGTTTATTCAATATTATACAAACCAAAGTATGTTTCAAAGCCCCGGCGGGTGGGCAGGCAGTCCTTCTTGTACATGCCCAGGTGCCACTTGCCCACCATGTGCGTGGCGTATCCTGCCTCCCTCATGAGCTCAGGGAGCAGCTTCTCATCCAGAGGGACGCAGTACGGCTGACAGGGCCAGATGATCTGGTGCTGCATGCCCGTGTGGATCTGACGGTTAAACAGCAAACACACGCTGTTAGGAAATAAGTCCACCTTGTGTTGAAAATGGAACGAAGCTACATCTAAAGAGGGAAACAGCAGCCTCTGTGGCGACAATGACACAACAAAAGTTTCAAAACAAACGTCCTCAAATCAGGCAACTTCTTCTTGTTCTTTCCATCAACGACCAAATTAGTTTCTTTCCCCTGGAACATTCTCATAAACACAAACAATGATTCCCTGACGTTCGTCTGCAGTAGGAGATCAGTATCATCATGCAGTGGAGGCTCAGGTGATTAGGTTCACATTTAGGTCAAAGTTTTAATTATTTCTCATTTGATTTTAATGAACTGGTCAAGTTTATGCTGAAGCACAGCTCAGGTAACAATGTACTCATAATTGAATTACAGGTAGTAATATATCATGAAAGTGACTGGAAAATGCTAACTAAAGCTAAAAACAGTGTGAAACTATTCATTATTGAAAATATTAGTTATGAACATAATGACAATGTAGGTTATATTTCATTCCTGTCCAGTATCATTGTTTTGCCATGTTGTACATGTTTGTACTCTATACAACAAAGTAGAGCTGCAACCATAAATCAATCAATAAATTGTCAATAAATAAATCAACAACAATTTTGATAATCGATCAATTGGTCTCAGCAACTTTTTAAGAAGCTTCATAAATTTGAATGTTTTCTGGTTTCTCTCTTCCTCTATTAATATATTTGTTACTATTGCCTTTAAGTTGTGTCACATTTATTGTTAAATGTGAGCCATCTGTAAAGAAAACAATTACTGATTGCTTTATCATGTAAACTTCACTGACATTTCTAGATACTTTTGGTTGGCAAGACATTTCAGGATGTCTTCTTTAGGTAACACTAGGTATTTATGACTATATGTAGCTTCATTGTACTTTTTAGTAGTTTGATAAGTTATGATGGCTGTGGACTGAATTTTCTGTGTGTTTTTTTATAACAGCATCTTTACAATGTTACAATTTCATTTAGCAAACGCTTTTGTCCAAAGCGACGTACATCTGAGAAAAGAACATCAAGACAGAAGGCAACAAGGACTGGAAGAGCAAAAACTCTGCTTTAGGTCCTGATTGGGCACAGTGCTGACAGACAGTACTCGAGAAGTGCACAGGGTTTCTTTTTTTCCTGATTATTATTAGTTATCTATTTAGTGTATTGTGTTATGGGACATGTCCCCTCATTTGAACTTGCATCTCATCTCCTGAGCTATTTGAAGTGTCAGTCGTTCAAACTACTATTAAATTACATGACAAGTATTCATATAACATATGATAACAGCAGTAAATCATATAAATAATACCAATTCCAAGGCACACAGTTAGATAACCACTGGTCTAGCTATCCTGCAGTCACTGTGATACTAATGTGGATCACTGAGGGTCTCACATTTCTATTAGTTTGACTGAAAGAACTTGAAAGTAATGCAACTACCCGTTTAAAATCTAAGGATTTCTGGGCTGTGCAATGCCTCTGATCCAGTAAACCATGACCGACCTCTGGGACCCAGCAGGACCTGAGCCACAGGCTTGTGGAGACGGCAGGACCTCACCTGGTACCTCCCGGTCATGAGCTGGTTCCTGGAGGGGGTGCACAGCGGCTGGACGTAGTAGTTCTCCAGGCGGACTCCACCGGCCGACAGTCTGTCCAGGTTGGGCGTCCTGATCTCTGAGCTGTGATAACCGACATCATACCAGCCGAAGTCATCCGCCAGGACGAACACGACGTGAGGCTGCTGAGCGGCGGAAACCGCTGGAAGGTTTACGATGAACCCAGCGATGATGATCCAGTGAGCCGCCTGCCTTCTGCCATCCACCTTCATTTTCTTATTCACCAACTAAACAAGGCTGCTTTTAGTCGGATAAAGTAAACATGGAGGTCTGTCTGCCTCCGTTTAGCTGGGGGAGGAAAGACTGAGGAACCACCAGCATTAAGTTACGGTCCTAACGAGACGTTTTTACTATCAGAAAATGAAAACAGACTCAGGTCTTATGGAAGTTAAAAAACCTTCTAGCTGTCACTTCCCAGTTCCGCAGGTTGAAAACACTGCCTCCACTGCAGCAGCCAATCAGATCACTGGAATATACGGCGAGTCATGTGATGTACGGAAGCCCAGATGACAAACGGTTGTCAAAGTGGTACGTAAAAAACTTTATAAACAATTGCGTTGCAACAGAATTGTTAATATAGTAAATGATAAAATATAAATGTAACAATATATTTAAAACTACATTTGTTTATGTATAATCTTTTTTTTCTTCTTAATATTTTGAAAAAAAAAAAAGATTAAGAAGAAAAAAGATTATACATATAAACAAATGTAGTTTTAAATATATTTTTACATTTATATTTTATCATTTACTATATTAACTATATATAAAGTATTTACAAACCCCACTTTTTCACTATTCTGACATTTTTTGAACAAAAACATTAATGATGTAATAAGAGGACATTTAACAGCATAATCAATTATGAAAATAACTTATTTGCAGTTGTAAATTGGATGTAATGTTAAAGTACTAACATCTAGTACTATTTTACATTGTATATCATTGATATCCCTTCTTTAATACTGTACACTATATCAGGAGTATTCAATCAATTTTTATTTTCTGTGTTCTAAACTGTTGTATTATTGCTGTATACCATTTACTGTACTATAAACAAATGAGTAGGAGAGAAGAGGGAAGACAGCAAGTGCAATGCTTTAATTATCAAGGTATTAATGTACATATTAGTAAAAAAAAAAGATTTACAAAAGATTTACAAAAAATCTTTGTACAGGTTTGCAAACACTCTTTCTTTTGGATATAGGCGTTTCTACATTTTGTTCCATTTGTCACAGTCACTAAGTGCTCCTCTGACTGTAAAAAATGAACCAGCATCAATTCTGTTTATCTAAAAAGCACAAAGGGCAGATTTCATTCGATACATTTAACACCTTCCAATCATTCAATTATTCTTCACATAAAGGAAACAGTTGACCCGTAAACCTTAAAACTTCTATTCATGGAATTACAAAAAGGCAATACTGTAAGGCACTGTGGTGCATGAACTTCATATAACAGAACATGTTGCTCAGAAACACATTCATAAGACTTCACATAACCTGTTTTTGACCTCTTCCTCATCAGGACACAAGAGGAAGTTTGTCTTGTTACTAAACTGGCCACTGATCTGTGGATGTGGAACACTTCAGCACATGGTTTTCTTTCCACCTCAGACTCTGGTTTATAATCACATGAGGACTGTTCTTCATTAGCTGCTGAGAAACTGATCCAGGACGGCCCATGCTTATGCTTTGCTCTTTGCCTTCTTCTGCAGCCGGGTCCGTGTGGGCTCGGTGAGGACTAAGGGCTCCTGGATGACCATGGCTTGATATTTCCTCCCCAGCAGTTCCACCTCCACCTTCTGGCCCACAGAGCACAGCTCCAGAGGCAGGTAGGCGAACGCCAGGCTCTGCTGGCTGCTGTAGCTGTAAGCTCCGGATGTTGTGTTTCCAACCACCTGAAAAGGAGAACAAGGGACACCAGCTGAGTGAGAAAAACACAAAATAACCAACTAACTGGATATGATCTTATGACTTTCCGTTGTTTCTAACCTTGCCATTGTGCCAGATGGTCTCGTTGCCTTCAGGGTCGATATCGTCCGTATCCAGGGAGATGTAGGACAGCTTCCTCTTCAGGCCCTTGGCTTTGATCTCCTGAAGGGCTGCTTTGCCAATAAAGTCAGCAGGCTGGATGATCGAAGACACAAACAGTGTGTGTTCAGGTTGTGAACTTATTCCCAGTTACAGGAGGAAATACAACATGAAATGCTGGACATGAGCAGCACAGTTACCTTGTTCAGTTTGATGAAATAATCCAGTCCAGCCTCCAGAGGGTTGGTGTCACAGTTCATCTGTAAAAAATCAAAACATTGATCTCATCAACAAAACACCATAACCTGAGCTACTTCAAGGAACATTTTGGGAAATATGCAGATTTTATTTCTGGTGGTGAGTCAAAACGCCTTTAGACTGTAAACAACAATGGTCATGTAATGTCACACTGTGCAGGATGGGTCTAATCAAATCTGTCTGCACATTACCAATAGGGCTGCAAGTATATAATTTTCATTGTCGATTAATCTGCTGATTATTTTCTCGACTAATTGATTACTTGTTTGGTCTATATCATATCAGAAAGAAATGAAAATTGTCCCAAATGTTCCCAAAGCCCATGTGAAATACTGGGAAACAAGATGACAAATGTCCTGTCTTGTCCACAGTCCAAAGATAATTAGCTTTTTATCATAGAGGGGAAAAGAAACTAGAAAATATTCATATTTAAGAAGGTGGAATCAGAGGATTTTTTTCTTCTTAAAAATGACTCAAAAAAGTTGCAGAAAAATACAAACAGCAGTTTGTATATCAAAGCTCAATAACTAACATGGTAGACCATCTAAAAACACTAAGCTAACTTGTCTGTCCTATATTCCTCAGTAGTTCTTGTGCTGGATCACCAGTTGATGTAGTTCTATTTTCAGAAATCATATGAATATGTGCATGATGGTCTGCTCCAAGTCTGTTCTTATCATTTCAGTATAAATTAACCAGGTTCAAGTAATTCAATATGCTGCAAATATTTTCTTCTTATGTTTATTTAAAATTAATTTAGACTAATAAGGCTAGCAGGTAAAGTGTACTTTGGACCATTTAGTTCAGGGATGGGCAACTCCGGTAATCGAGGGCCACTATCCTGCATGTTTTAGATGCTTCCCTCTTCCAACACACCTGATTCAAATGATCAGCTCATCATCAAGCTCTGCAGAAGCCTGATAACGATCCTGATCATTTGAATCAGATGTGTTGGAAGAGAGAAGCATCTAAAGCATGCAGGATAGGGGCCCTCGAGGACCAGGGTTGCCCATCCCTGATTTAGTTCATTTAGAGATAACATACAGGGGCCGCCGTATAGTTCGCTGAGTTAAGGCGTTACCATGTGGGCGCAGGTCGCCAGCAGCGGTCATGAGTTCGAGTCCGACTCAAGACCCTTTGCTGCATGTCACTCTCCTCTATACCCCCTTTCACCCTGTCTCTCTCTATCAATAAAAAACGGGAAAAACTCCCCAAAAAAATACTTACAAAAGAAAAAGAGATAACATGCAGTTTTCTCCTGTGATCAATGGACTGGTTGAAAGTGTACGATTTCAGTAAACCTGGATTTTCTTTGGTTTACTGCAGCCCTAGAGCAGTTGCTTAGCTTAGCATAGTATATGTTAGGGGAAACAGCTTGCCTGGGTTGATCCAAAGCTCACTAATGAACACATTATTTCTTATTTTTTCATGCCCTACAAAATTACAATGGGAGGCTATGTGCCAACTATTTCATGCTAGGAAATCTCATTGTGTCTGACAAACCTCAAGGAAGTCCCCCCAAACCACTAAAGAAAGAGTTTAGCACATACAGTTTGTAAGACCACAACTTCTTACCTTTAACCTTCAACTTTTGTACGAATTAAACAAAAGGCAAATTGTGTGTTACTTTGTAAAATATACAGGCTCTGGTAGGTGGATGTAATTCTTCATAGATTGAAAAGTTGTAGGAAGAGAGAGCAGTAAGACAGCCACATGTACCTCAGTATTAAGCTGCCACAGACCTCACAGGTGGATATTTTTCTTACCTTTGGACAGGTCCAGGCTGTTGCCCTCTGCTTCTAGTCTTAATGTTACGCTAAGCTAACCATGCAGCTTCACATTTAGCCAACAGATGTAAAAATGGTGCAGATCTTCTAATCTCACTCTCAGCAAGAAAGTGAACATGGCTAATATCCGCATAAGACAAACGATCCCTTTAAATGTCTTGTTTATGTACCTCAGCTCCCCAGCCTCTGAAGCCCTTCTCCAGTCTGAGGGAGTTCATGGCGTAAGTGCCGAAGTTGTCGATGCCTTCCTCTTTTCCTGCCGCCATGATGGCCTGATACACAGCTGCCAAGCTCTTCTGGTCAATGTACAGCTCCCAGCCCAGCTCACCTACACACACATATGAAATGATCAATCAAAAATATATTGCTGCCAGGAAAAAATTATATATAAAAGAAATAAAAATATACACAATAAGTGAAAATTATGATACTCTTGAGGTGGTAAGTAAAAGTTTTGATTTAGCTTCCTCAAAATTTGAGTTAATTGAGAATGTTACATTAAAATGATCTCAACAGCCATCATTTTTTGAGTTTGAATCTCTTAATTTCCATCACTACACCATAATTTAGCCTTTGTAAGTCATAATACTGACTTTGGATGTAATATTTTTCACTCAGTATCCTGTTTTCTCTCTCGCTTAGCCACATTTATGACTTGCTATCTCGCTAGCGTTAGTAACTCATAATTTAGTTTTTCGTTATACCATGATATCATCAATTTTTATCAGTATTCTACAATCTTGTCTCAGTAAGTCATGATATTTGCCTAATATTTCATATTTTTGTCTCACTAAGTCTTAGTATCTCAGAGTTTGACAATTTTGGTATCTGTATCTGAGTAACTCATAATATTCACTTAGTATCTAATAATTTTGACTCAGTATTTCAGTTTGACTGTTTGTCTGACTTCTATTATATCAGTGGGTCAGAATTTTGATTCAGTAAGACATTGTATTGATTTTGTATCTAACATTTATTCTTATAATTTTGAGTTAGTATGTTATATTTCTGTGCGAGTATCTCATAATATTGATTTTATATCTGATATTTTTGATACAGTACCCTGTATTGTTGTGTCAGTGAATCATCAGACTTTTTTTTATTAATTGTGTGAGTATGTATTAATTGACTCAGTATCTTGTATTTCCAGCTCACAATTTTGAGGCAATATTTCACATTTTTGTGTGAGTAACTCAGAATATTGACTTTACATCTAATATTTTACACACAGGAGCCTGTAGTTTTATCACAATATGTTCTGATTTTGACTTGTATTTCATAGTTTGACTAATAATGAATCAGTATGTCATAATTTTGTTTCATTAACTTTGTATCTAATATGTTTGACCTGGTATCTCAGTCTTTAGTTAGCATCTCATAATTTTGTCTGAGTAAATGATCACTTGAATAGTGGCTGAGCAATTTTTTACTCTGACTTACGATCTCAAATTTTCACTGAAGCAACTCTAAGTTGACCAACAGGTATTTTTATGTACCTTGCCTAAACTTTCATGTTGTTTTCTTTTCTTAGCAGCTAGGTCAAGGATGGGCAATCCTGGTCCTCGAGGGCCACTATCCTGCATGTTTTAGATGTCTCCCTCTTCCAACACACCTGATTCAAATGATCAGGATCGTTATCAGGCTTCTGCAGAGCTTGATGATGAGCTGATCATTTAAATGATGTCACTTGCTTGTTGTTAGTTCTCAGCTTTATTCTGTCTAATCTCAAGACAATGACACATATTTATGTTGCTGCACACTGTAATTTCCCTCTCCCTTTTCTCTGTAACATCTTTATTCAGTGTTACTAACTGCAAATGCACCATCAGCCCACTCCACTTGTATTATTTTTTTAGTGGAATCATGATGCCTTTCTGGTAAACCAACAACTTGATCAACTTGGACTTGATCTGTTCGACAAAAAAACTGTACTCTACCGGTGTAGGAGATCCTGATGGCCCGGACAGTGACGCCAGCCAGCTGGATGGTTTTGCAGTGGAGAAATTTGAATCCAGCATCACTCATATCCTCGTTTGTAAGTTTCTGAAGAACTTTGCGGGAGTTTGGTCCTGCAATGCCGAGCACGCCTATATCGTCTGTGACGTTGCTGATGTCGACGTCATATCGGCCCTCTACAGCTTCTCTTTCTATCCACCTGGGTGCAGTTCAAATCCACAGAGAAAAGACACTTTAATATATATTGTACATTTGATACATTTCAGTTTATCTGACAAATGTACTCTCTGCTATGAGTTCTAAACTTCACAGGCTAATTTGTGACCACCAGAGGTCGCTACATGGTATAAATTCGCCTTCCTTCTTTCAGGCTGCGGTAGAGTTGGTTACCCTGAAGGAATGAAGATGAATGTTTTAATATACCTCCTCCCGATTGGAGCAAAAGGAGGGGCGTTGTGTTAGCAGCTGCTGAAAGGTTTTAAGTTTCTGCAGGATAAAACTGTGAGGGAGTTTTATTCAGCACAGCTTGAGTCTCAACTCTGGCCTGGGTGTGTGAGACTGAGAACTGAAGAGCGTTTGCTTATCTGTTAACGCTATGAGCTCTATGTGGGGGAGCTGACTATTGGACACACATGTGTATGTCCAAATGTGCAATTTTGGCCATTAAGCACTGATGAATTTCTGCTAAAATGCATGAAAATGCTGCTTTAAAACTGGCATTTCTTATGAATGTAGTCCTTATGAAAGCAAAACACAATGCTGCTGTAAAACATAACTACAGCTCACTCTGTTGCACTCTGTTCTGTTTTGTTTCATTTTAAAGGCCTCGTCTGGTAACTATTAAGTTTTTACCTTGTTAACATGTCCATAAGGTGATTTTATATGCTACAACACATCATGAAATAAGCAGCCAACGGAACGGCAAAGCATTTCTACATTTTTCAAGCTAAATTACCTACTGCTAGTCCGATTGTCTTAAATGAGTACTGATGTATTTCACCTGAGGTCGTGCAGCTCTGACCCCGAGCCTGTGATGAGCAGGAACTTTCCTGGTTCCAGCTGGGTGATGGTGACCTCAGCGTAGACTCTCCCATTGGGTGTCAACATGTGGCTGATATTAGTTAAGCCCACCTGAAAACACACAGGTCAAAGGACTCTGTCACAAAGAGCATCTGTGTACTAGTGCTGGATCTGGAACCAGCAGACTCGTAATTTTTATTACACATTCACAGCAGCTGAACAGTTCACACTGATGTTCATGAAGTATACATGTGCTCTACCTTGGGCATGGTGTTAGCGAACAGGCGATCCAGCAGCTTGTGTGAGTCCTTCCCCTTCACGATGAACTTGCCAAAAGGCGTCAGGTCGATCACTCCCACCTTCTCCATCACCAGCCTGCACTCTCTGCCAACTGGACCGAACCAGTTGGTGCGTCGGAAACTGGGCCTGAGCATAGCAAGAAATCCATGATATAGTTATTATGTTAACAAGTAACAACTTTTTTATTGGCATTTTTTTTATCAGGTTCACTGTGAAACTGTTGCATGAGTATAACGTATAAACACTGGCAGGATAGGATCATAAACTAAGCTTACAAGACTGAAAGTAATAAAGTAGCATTGGATCAAACGCTGGCTGTTGCTGTTGAGAGGGTTGGCGGTTCAATCACCGCCTCCTCCAAGTGCCAAAGTGTTCTTGGGCAGGACACTGAACCCCAAAGTTACTGCCGATGGCAAGCAAGCGCCTTGCATGGCAGCATGGTGTGTATGAAACATATTGTAAAGCGCTTTGCAGAACCTAGCGAAGATTAAAAGGTGCTACATAAGTAAAGACCATTAACAGGAGTTGGCAGTTATGCTAGCAGCTCTGCGAGGCTGCAAACATTCATCAATTGCTGACATAACATGCTCACAATGACGCACAACACAATCATGCACCATCATAGTTTAGCTTGTTAGCATGCCAACACATGCTCACTAGCAGTAACCACAGCACACAGTTGAATCCTTGATCATACTTCCTTGTGGACGCCCACATGGACAGCTAGACACCACACACTCAGTTGTCACTATTAACCCTTGTTTCCACACGTCTTTGTTTGAAAAACTAATATTCTATGTATAATATACGGACTACACCCCCATGTATTAAACACAAGGAAATGCACTTCTTACAGATGTATGGAAACTTCACTGCAGCCAAAAAAGAGAGGTGATTGTATCAGTTTTTTCATCCGGTTTTATGGATATGCACTTCAACAAAAACAGGACCAACGCATGATGAGAAATAAGTGAGTTTAGCCTGCTTGGTGCGCAGCCAGTTTGTGAAATACTACACATAATACATATGAACCACTGTGCAAGATATCTCTACGTTCAGCAGCTAGTGCGTGTAAAACTAGCTCAACTAGTTTCTTCATAATTATGCGTTTAAAATAGCCACACAGTTGAAAAGAAGGGTTTTCTCAAACACACCAGAGATCACAAAAGTTCCCAGAAGAATGAATAGAGTTCCAATTGTCTCGTAAACATACAAATCAAGCTAATTTTCTGGTCCACCAGAGTCTGCTTGGAGGATTGTGCTCCACACAAGCTCAGTAGGTTGTACCTATGTAATGCTTGCATGCAGACTATTGTCAAACATGCGCATTATTGCTATTGTAGTGTAGTGCTGCATAGACACAAATTTTGTGTTGCAAGCAGATGTGGGCGGAGACTCCATGCAGACGCTGGTGGACCTGTGGGGGTGACAACATTAATGCCACCCAAATGCTAGCAGACCCTCATGTACTCGCATAAAGTATAAAGCCTTGATTAAACTCCAGTGTGAATGAGTTGTTGGTTGGTTGTTAGTACATTACTTTTCTGATTGGCAGCAGTCTGCATGGAGGACACTGTTGCATACATACGCAATAGGTCGCATCTACGTACTCCGCAAATACACTGTGCTACCATGCATGTGCACTATTGTCCTGATTTTGGGCTGCAGACTATCTCAGACTTGGGGAGATGACATACATTTATGGCATACAGACAGTCATGTACTTGTAGACGCAAAAAATATACGGACCAATTCATGCCTTCTGCATCCAAGTGTGCAGACCAATGCAGACTTTAAAAAAGGATGCGCACACAGCCCTGTTCATACTAAGAAGAGTATATGTCGGGCTATTACAGAGCATTGCCTGAACACAGACACGCATCAAAAGCATGAATTGGCCTTAAACGGGTGTAAGGCTGATGGAAATGTTTTGGACAAGGTTAACAAGATGATGGCACTACAGGAGAGGTGAAAGGTTGACCAAAGTTACTACAACTCCCGCACCATTTGTATCTAATTTCATGGCAATGCATCCAAAAGCTCTAAAGATATTTCCGTCAAACCCACAAACTTCATCCTTGTTGTGGTGCTACACCAAAGTCAGCAGCATTAATCCTCTGAAACCCACAAGTGTTTGCCCAAAGATCATGGCAGTGGATCCAATATTTGGGAGATATTTCAGTCTGGAGTAAAGCTGCTTGCACGGCTAAAAATACATCATAGAAAAAAAAGGGAAATGAAAGTTGCATTGTAAGGTTATGACTATGGATTTTATATTTGTAGAAACTAAGACGTCCATGTCACAGACATGAGCCAAGTATGTAGCTACTAAGAGGGGATTCTAGGCTCAAGGTTTGGCAGGAGTCCATACACTCGGATTATCTCAGGACATCAACAACTGTGTGGTTTAGAAAAAAACACTCGGATCCTACATGTGCATCCACATGTGTTGTTGAACGTTAGCAGCTGTCCTGTTCTTTCAGCGAGGCGTCTAAATGGTTTTCTTGTGCTACTGCTTACAGTTAGTAGGGCTGTTCCATGGTGTGTAACCTAAAATGACTGAAAGGGCTGGGAGGGAACGTAGCCTGTCCTCCCATTTTCACTCAAGAACAGTCTGTCCTTATTCTGACAAATACATACACCAGTGGTCTTTTCTGCACACAAAGATGATTGCTATGTGTATGTTTCATGTACTCTCAGGAGGAGTCATGTTTCTAATCTACAGCATTGCTCTCATGCACCATCACTATATTGTTTCTATGACCACAGCAATGACAGGGCTTTGTAAAAACAAGAACGTAGGAATGAGTGATTGCTGGCTAATTACAGGACTGCAGCAAATAAATGTCAAGAAGTTACAAAAGCAAATCTAAAGAACATTTTGTTCAAATGACTATTTCAGGAAATGATTACAAGTAGTTGACCGTGCCAATAAGATAAACAGACACTGTCAGAGAGTTTTGGAGAGTCTTACTTGTATCCAGTGTCATCTCCAGATTTGTAGAACCAGTGAGGTTGTTCCCAGCCAGCATGAAAGCCCATGGATCCTTTGTCCTTCAGCAGTTCATAAACACCGCTTGTCCTGGAGGTTGGTCGGCCGGCAAAACGCTCCTCTTTGGGGTAACCAACTGGAGAGACCAACGTGATGAGTTTTAGTGACAATGAAAACACAAGGCTTTGTCCCATGAAAGCTGAAACTAGTGTTGTCGTCTCATGTTCTTCTTACCCACGTTGTTGTAGCCATAGGACTCTCGAGCTTTGGCGCACATGAAAGGTACGTCTGTCCACTTGCCGTAGCGGTTGGGGTCGCATTCAATCAGGTCATATGGAGGCTCACCGTTCCGAATCCAGTCACTCAGGAACTTACCTACTCCACCAGCATGAATAATTCCATACCTGAAAACATAAAGTCACAGCTTTGAGCATCATAAATGAACCCTCTGACGTTTGCTCGAGTGTAGAAACCCCACTTCACTTCACTAGGGCTGCGTCTTACAATTATGTCTCAGTTTGTCAACCATCCAAAGATATTCAGTTTACTGTTGTAGATGAGTAAGAACTATCAAATTTAAGAAGCTGGTTTCAGATAATTGTGACTATTTTTCATGAAAAATTACTCAAACCAATTAATCAATTATCAAAGTAGTTTGTGAATAATTTAATAGTTGACAACTAATCAATTATTTGATTAATCTTTGCAGTTCTAACCCCCACCCACCCCATGTGAAATGCCATCCTGAGCATCTGTAATGTCAAGAAATATTTATAGTGTAACGTGGGAATGTATTTTGTCACTCATATGATGTGGTGTTGTCAAAATGTTCTGGGACTGATTGTCGTGTTGCCATTGTCAAAACCCAACAAGGCGCATCAGGAGCATGCTCATAGTTCTTCCTAAAAATGAAATTTAAGTTGAAGGGTCATCATTTTGACAGTTTTGGAGATTCATCACCCATCACAGGTGCTGCTTGACATGTTGACATAATGGGACTTCCAGCGGTGTATCGAGGCACCTCACAGTTTGAAAACCCCTGATTTAATACACACCCAAAGCCAATGGCAGTCCAGTAGTTGGGAACTCCCTGGTGTGGTCCGATCATGGGCATCAGGTCAGGGGTGTATGTGATTGGTCCAGACACGACGTTGATGATGTCAGCTTTCTTCAGCACAGGGACCATCTCCATGGCCATCTCAATGTGCTCCATTATCCTGTCGAGGTCCGACTCAAACAGCTCCTTTCCGAAGCCTGCAGAAACCAGACCGAGCAAATGATGGAAAGAAACAAACAGCTGTATGTAACCCTCTGAGCTCCAAGCTGGGTGTGTTTTTTTTAAATCTTGTCACATTTTAACTCGCTGCGGGCTCAATTTTCACTGCAATATAAAATCCTGCACCACTATGGAAAGAGCACAACTATAGCTAGAAGCAGAGAGAACTCAGAAGTGTCTTTTGTGCAGCATGACACAGTTACAGTGCCACATATCTTGCCATATACATATTGAATTTCTTTGATTATTAATTTCCAAAAATGGAATTAAATGTGCACTTTTTAAAATTTTAATTTTTTAACTTACAATTTCAATTTCTTTCCATATTTGTCTCCTAGCTGCTAAAAAATACCAGAAAAGTGCCTGAATTTTTATCATGTGAATGTTGGTTGCAGCTGAGTCACTAATGGCTTCATAGTTGCAGTGACAAGTGCAAAACTGTGCAGAAACACAACCAATTAAACATTCTTAATGGATCTTCTAAAGCAGACAGACCTGGAGGTACTCCCTCTCTGACCCACGAGTCCTGCAGCACCATCTTCTCCATCTTCTCATACGGGCCGAACAGCAGACCGTCTCTCTCCTGACGCAGGTAGTAGGAGCCCTCCAGGTCCCTGATGACAGCCAGCTCCTTCTTCAGAGCCTTCACCTCTGGTACTGTGGCAGTCACCACGTACTGGTGATGCACCGGGATGGTGGGGTGTTCGAACCCAATCAGCTTGCCCACCTCGCGGGCCCAGAAACCTAAAAACCAACAAAGATCGTATCAAATCAGCTGAAAAACAAGATCAAGTTGAAATCCCTCTCTCTTTTTACCAAATGGGCGGTGCTCATGTGTTCAAGACAAATTGAAATGAGACATGTGTGAATCATATCTGTCCGGATAGGACAGTGGCATTGATCTTCTCATCTAAATCTCAGCAAGAAAGTGGACTTGACAAATGACAAAGTGTTCTTTTGAGGTTGTCTTGCTTCCACTGTGTGATTCTATGGAAAACTGACTTTACAGCTGGAAACATAATGTCCTAACCGAACTCTCCATTGCATATACGTTTTATTGGGCCTATAAAGTTGAGCTGATCTCTCCTGGTGGACACACAAAAGTTTGATGTATGAATCTGTTTGGAAGCAAGACTACACACCTCCTGCAACGACTCCTCTCTTTATAATTTGTTAGCTTCAATTAGAAGTAGATGAGAAAATAAACACTTTAACATTCAGGATTTACCCAACAGTTCATAAGTTATACAGGACAGGGCACATGCATCATCCTGCAATTTTAAGGTTGAGATTCAAAAATGACATTTTCCAGTGTATCCTATGCAAACATGCAGAAATGAGCACAGATGCATCCAAACAACCAGCAACAAAAATAGACACCCAGCAAACACAGACAAAAAAAGGTCGACATGTATAAATGGCAATGATTTAATGTCAGCCTCTAGAAGCTAATTTAAGACTCGCACCACAAGGATCTAATGCAGAAACATGCTAACGTTTAGAAGCTAAACACAAAAGCAAACAGGCTGAGGAAGTACAGTGTATGATTTAAAAGTTGTGTTTGCATTTTACAGTCCGTAGAGGAGTTCTAACGATTAGAAACACAAGCTAAGTTTCCAAAAGAAACCGGACACAAAACAGCAGTTTACAGAGGTTTAAAGTCATGTACATTATGTAACAACAGCAGTGTTTCCCTCATGTTGTTGCAGCATGCAGTAAGCAAATGATACCAAGCTGAAGTCACCTAAAGAAATGTGGGTGTACAACTCTGAAACAGAAATCTCTCCTTGATTGGCGAATAAAGATTGTCAAACTCCTTATCTAATGCAAACTCCTACTTAAAAAAAACATTTAGGTGCCTAAAGTACAGCACATCCTGGTTTATAAATTAACAGCCACAAAACAAATATGCTGTATTTTGAGTCCGCCAGTGGGACAAGGGAAGGATCAATGTTCCAACTCAGCTGCTGTGACCTGAAGTGTGAATGTGAAGCCAGCTGGTGCACTTAGACCTGCTGGTCTCTGCTGCTGTCTTCAGCAGTGTGTTGCAAAAGTAAGCTTTATTAACAGCGCTCTTAGTTTTTTTTAATTTTTGCATTCCAATTATGTTAATCTTTGCATTCAAATCTGCAGCCTATTGATATCGTAACGTGCATTTATACACTATATGTGAACTCATGGATGTGCATACACACAATACTGATAAGATCCCAGACTGTTTATGCAAGAGCTGGGCTGCAGAGGAGCCTGTTTAGCAGATGCCTGCACACAGGGCCGATTCATTGAATTAGCGAGGAAAAGTTGATGAATGGAGTCAACAAGTTCACCAAAATAAAGCAACCTTTGAAAACAAGGCCTGCTTTGTCCACATCAGCTGTCCATGCCATTGAAGTGCTTTTCCTGTTTATGGATCTAAACTCGTAACAACCAGAACAATTTGTTCATAACGTCACAAGCAAATCAGCGATTCATTACATTTACTGTATTTATAGCACAGATGGTATTTCTTTAGTTAACTGCCGTATGTGGAAAGATTTTCAAAATTAGATCAACATGCTCAATCAGCTGAAACTTCTACTCTAATGCGAGGGACGGTGCAAAAACTATAGTGTCATCTAGGAAAAAAAGCAAGCATAGAAACCCAGAGTACGCCAAAAGTAATTAATAAACAATTCACATAATAAAAAGTAATTAGACATATGGCCAAAGTATATGTATCAATTAGTTAGCTAAAAGTAATTCATAAACAGTTAAATGCCAGCTAGCTAAGATAAATGGTTGGAATAAATTGGTTAAAAGTCATGGATAAATAATCTAATAGTAGTTTGACTAAACTAATGGATTAATGGTAACAAAAAACATTTAGCTACGTAATGGATAACAGCCTATTGGAAATTGGTGAAATATAAAAGTTATTACTTTAAATAGCTAAAAATATTGGGCAAACTGCTGATTTAAAATAGATATACAGTTGAAAAAGTTAGG
>OMNN01096271.1:5650-16201 GCA_900302755.1 Chromis chromis
CACAGATTCTCCCATCCCTGTGCAGTGTACTCATGAGTACCACATTCTTGCCTTTCTTTGGCACATAGGATACCAGGGACATGTCAGCCATGTACACAAACTTGGAAGAGTTGACAGGCCTGTTCTCTGTAGTCAGCAGTTGGGGTGGGAGCTCAGACTTGTTCTTCCGTATCGTTCCCACCATGGTCAGCTTCCTCTTTAGGAGCTCCTGTCCCAGCTTGTGCGAGGTAAAAAAATGTTGCATGTGATGTTGTGCCCACTGAGTCCCTGAGTCATGTCCAGGACAACTCTCATTCCTTGATTTTTCTCAGGGGCTCCTCCATCAGGTTTCCCTGTGTAGACTTGTAAGTTCCAAGCATATGAGGAAGTGGCATCACAGGCAGCCCAGATCTTTATACCATATTTTGCTGGTTTAGATGGTACATACTGCCTAAAGAGGCAGCGGCCCCTAAATGGCATCAGCTGCTCATCAATGGTGACATTAGGCCCAGGGTTGTAAAACGGAGAGGCGGTGTACCCACTTGTCCCACACTGTCCTGATGGCAGCTAGCTTGTCTTTCTGCCGTCGAGCTGGTCTGTTGTCTCGGGTATCAAAGCGGATGGTCCTGGAAAATATGTGGAAGTTTTCCAGAGTCATTGTTGCACGGAAAATTTCTCCGCCATTTTCTGCATCCCAAAGGGATTCTGTGGATTCCCCTTTGGACCTGAAAACTCCAGCAAGGACAAGAACCCCAAAGTAAGCATGTAAATGGGTTTGGTCCATCTCCTTCTACCTCTCTCCAAAAACTAAAATTAGTGCAATCCAGAATAATTTTCTGGATATAATCTGGGATGAAAAGCTCAAAAGAAAACTTGATGTCATGCACATGAGTAACTGCCATCCGTGTAGGCCCTGGTTGCATCCTGATCACATTGGCAGCAATGCCTCATTTCTTGGGCAAGAAGACCATTCAATTTCACCATCTTTTGACATCAATATTTCTTGCCTTGCTGGCTTGTTCTGGTCCTGGAGCTGGCTGCTGACGGGCTGGTCCTGGTCCTGGAGCTGGCAGCTGACGGGCTGGTCCTGGTCCTGGAGCTGGCAGCTGACGGGCTGGTCCTGGTCCTGGAGCTGGCTGCTAACGGGCAGGAGCTCACTGACTGGAGGACAGGTCATCACTATGGTCCGTTGCCTCAGGGCAAATGTGTTGTTCATCATCTGTCTGATGAGCAGTAGGTTCTTCTCAGTCTTCTTGGTTTCTTCAACAATGTTCTGCCTCAGCTGCTCAAGGCTGGAGGAATCCTCTCCTTGGGGGAAGTTGGGTAGAAAGTTGACTTCTGCTCGCTTGGGTTTTTTAATGTTGGAGTGTGAAGGTTCACTGTCAGGATTGCTTCTACTTCTTTTTCCAGCATTTACAATGACCTCCTGACATCCAGCCCGTCTCATCTTGTTCCTGTAGTTATCTTAAACTTGATGCTATTCTTCCATCCATTCCAGCCAGTCAGAGATCCTGCTTCATTCAAGCAGGGATGTTTGGCCACAAGTGCTTCAGCTGCCATTGCTATCTCTTTATCACTTGGATAAGCCTTGAAGCCATGTATTGCAGATGCCATCTTTTCTAAAATGGCATGCTTTAGGTCTCTTGTCAAATTAAGAGGATTGTTGTTCTTCTCAAATTCAGAATTTCCTCTGTTAAGTTGTAGTTCAACATCAAGTGAAAATGTAGGAACTGGGAAAGGACTTTTGGGCCATCTGCTGAAACGTTCAGGAGATGACACATTTGACAATGTCTCAGTAGATGCAAGAGAGCTGGAATCTTGTGTAAGTGAGATATGCACAACAGCTTTTTGTGGCAACTCCTCAATGTCAACAAGTGAAGCAAGTTTTCCATCAAAGTCTGGGTCTTCATATTCCAAATGGAAGTCAAGTTCTAGTTCTAACTGCTCTTTTATAATTCCAATGAGTGCATCAACAGAGGCTGGTCGTGAAGTGAGTTTTAATTTTCTAACCTGGTCTGGCTCAACAACACGAAGGATCATGGGTTGGGGCGAGGATACAGCTGCCATTGTGCTAATGAAAAGAAGACAGTTATATTGTGTTAAAAGGTTATCAAAATATACAAATACAAAACTTAATTTCCCCTAAGGGATAAATACAGATGAAACGAAAATCATGAAATGTTCAATTAAGCAATAGAGATATGTATGACCTGTGATTAAATTCAATGACATGTTATATAAAAGATGGTGATATTATTTTTCATACTGTAGTACCCCAGCACCCATAGTTTAAGACTACGATGGTTTTTAAGGAGATTAGTAACCTGGGATACTGAGTGTTTGGGTTCGTACTAAGGTAGCTACCCTAAGGTTTACCTCATATGGATTAGACTTATAGAAAACTTATAAAAAACTTATAGAAAACCACGCTTAATATACTCTAATTTTAATAATTGACCCCAGACAACTTGGTTGTAGTTAAATAAAATAAAAGCATTTCAATTAAAGGTTAAAAAATGATTTAATTGAAAGAAGTAAATTTTTGCTATTTCATTTAAAAACACAAAACAACTCAAAATAGTACCTTCTAAACGGGTTTGTTAATTATTAATTTAATTGAATTAAATTAGTAATTAACAAAAAACATTCCCTTTAAAATATTTAACGGTAACTTAAATATGCTCAAGAATGAATACTCAAAATATGTAACTGAAATGTTCTAAGATGCTAACACAAAACAAACTCCACACTGTCCTCCCACTAAATACTTTTACAGCATTATCCACTCATTTGCGAGCCCACACGCTCACTCCAACTCCAAAAAGTTGCAGGCCTGTGTTGATCTCCAGTAGCTTAGCTGTTAGCGTTAGCCAGAAGGGCTTTCTGTTTAACAGTGTATCAGTGGCTGTGATGCTAATTTTGCAAGGAGAGGGAGATCCTCCTCCCCCAGAGCCCAAGGCCTCCACTTCTAGGCCAAGAGCATCACATGTGGTAATGAATTACTTTCAGATAGTGTAGTCAATGTCACATTTGCACTTTTCCAAAAGTTAGCCTTGTAAAAGGGCAATTTCCCTAAATGTTAAAGCAACTTTCTTTTTTCCAGGTTAGAGCAGACAATGTGGGGGCTCTTTACAAGAGAACTTTGGAACTGGATGTTGAAATAGAAGATGAGAAATAGGGTTTAGAGAAATAGAGTATGAGAAAAAGGTAATGCAATAACTTAATTTCTTTTCCAAACACGAGTAAACAACATTTACCTGAATGTTGAGGCTGTGGAATGATTTGCAATTAACATAATCACTCTCATTTTCAAGGGGATGTGGGTGCAATCTATCACTCTTGAACCCTGTGGGAGGAATCAGCATATAATATAGATTATGTTAAATGTCAAATGGTCTACATTGTTTGTAGATTAAGTCACATGGGTCAGTGTATACCTGCTGTATCACAAAACCCCTCTGTAATGGCCTGTGTGGGCAAGTGACTGGGGAACACAACAAAGGCATCCAAAAGTTCAGTAAGGGCATCTGTCACCTTGTATATAAACCCGCAGACGGTGTTCTTTTGCAGATTATCTGCATCATCCAATGAGTACAGAAAACTCAAAGTACACTGCAAAGTTTCTTAACCCTAGAACACTAGCGCCAGGGGGTTTTCACCCATGTGATTGTAGTTATGTAATTTTCATTGTGTTGCCATTGTCTGAGTTGTGTAGGTCCTTGGGTAGCTTCATGCTGCTCACTGACGTCACAGAAAGTAGGCGTGTTTCCTGCTCCTTTCCCTGGGTTTTTAGAGAGTAAACAATTTTTTTGGTTGGAATATACTGTATGTATATATAATATATCTCTCCCACAGTTGTCAGTGATGCAGGGAAACTGTGCCTTCACCGGAAAAGTTCCCAGCTCCATTATTACTTTTTAAAGGAATTTTTCGCGAATGATTCCCTGATTTTTCACTAAGTTTAGAGCCTTTTTATAGAGTCCCCCCATGATCCCTTTTTTTGGTTTTATGAGATGTTGTATAGGGGGAAATAAAAAAAAGAGTTCTTCAATTTGTGATGTATTGTTGTACTTTTTTTAATCAGGTATACTATATCGGGTAAAATATACCCACCATTAATGAACACTTGAATCTTGGAGCTTCAGCTCAACAAACCCACCTGGTTTCTTTCTGGATCTCTCCAGGAGCCCTCACTACCGTGCACCTTCTTGGCCTCAATTCCCGACACGCCACACACCTGCCCGAACACCATTCCTGGATTGCCACGCACCTCCTCCACCTGCCTTACCCTCATCCTATGTATCTCCAGCTGCAAGCTAAGTTACCCCGCTCTCTCCTGGGCTCAGTATTAGTATTGATTAGTGTACTGTATTCATGTGTAGTTATTCTGTGTAGTTCGCCTGTTCGGCCTTATCCCTATAGCGCCATATGCGCTTGTATATTTTCTGCCTCCGCCTCTCTCTCTTAGCTTGGTGTTACCAAGTCCTGGTTAGCTCGTCCAACCCCTCTATACATTAATCTTTCTCATAAGATCAATGCTGTCTGCTAGTATCTAGCTATGTGATTATTCACCCTCCCGCCTGTTGTTAGCTCCCTCAGGAGCATTCGCCATTGCGTGTACATCTCTTCTATGGTTTACTTTGTTCACTTATTGTACGATTCCTTATTGTAATAAATATTGTTTTATTGTTAAAACTTTTTGTCTGCCATGCTTTTGTTTGTCTGCATTTCAGCCTCTGACCCGTTCCGTGACAGTCGCTTAAAAGTGTCTGCTTGTAAATTATAATTTGTAAATTGTAAATGGGTTTAGACAAACTCCTTAGAGACCCTTATTCCAAGAGAACTGACTGGTCAGTAGGTTTTGTTTTATATGCGCTGATCTCTTATCTCAAACATAACCTGCTCTGAAGCAGGTTAGCTGTTCAGCATAAGTTACCATGGTGATGTACCCCAGTAAGAATGGAACCAGCGTCATAGTAGCGAAAACTCAGAGGCAAACCTGAAGTTACTTCGATAAACTCAAATCCTGGCCAACAAAGTAGAGGATATGACTGGCACGACGTGCAGGATGCACAAGCTTTGGTAAAGTAGAAGAAATATATTGACGTACCCAGCATGGAAACGTTAGACAGGCAGCGTGAATAGAACATTTTGGGCTGTGTACCACAACAGAAACACACACTTCCCTTTAACCACACTAAATGCAACTTTATCCCCATTCAGACGGTATATATTACTCAACTGGAGATAGTGTTAATATTAGGGATTTTAATCTAGTCCAGAGCATGTGTGAGGAGTTTTTCAGGCCCTCTGCAGCAACACTAACAGCTGAAATTACTTCCAGTTTTTATTTATTATTTATTTAAGTAAACTGGTTGTTCATCCTTAACTCCTGTCCAGATCCACATCCTATACATCTACATGAAGATATTCTTTTCTTCTGATGCATTTTATCAGCTCAGATCAGTGGACAGATTTTTTTTATTGTTTTAGTTTGGTCAAAGTTTAAAGCTTAAATTCCTATCTGGAATGATGACAACAAATATGTATCCCTTTCCTTCCCATCATAATGTTAATCAAGTCTGAATAAGATTTTATTCTGAAATCAATTGATAAAGAGATTCAGTGCTAATGTATCTGATGATTCATCATATATTAAACTGTTATTCATTTAAAGGTATTTAAGTAGTTTTTGATCAGTCGTGACGCTGTGGAGCAAGTCAGTGACCATTTTGTTCCCTTAAGCCCTTGAAGCCTCATCAACATATAGTATGATCCCTTATAACCGTCCCTGATTTGACTGCTGGTGGATAAGAATCTAAGCAACCAAAGTGCCCGAACCTTTTCACATCTTGTCTTTGTTTGTTTTTGTTTACATGGAGACAGTGTTGTTTCATGGCTGCAGCAATGTATCTGCTGACACTAAAAGGTGTATAAAGTCGTTTGTGTGTCCCGACGGAGCTGTGTGAAGTCTGACAAATAAGAAGAAGAAAAAAGACAGAAGTGAGTTTACCAGGCCTCTGAATGCCACTCATCATCTATCTGAGTAAGTCACAACTACTCAGAAAGCTGGACAACAAATTCCTCTCAGCTTCCATTCACCAACCTGTCACTCATTTGTGTCATGGCTTGTATTACTTACAAGGGCCTTTACATTTTGGGCTATCTTTCATGCCGATGCCATTTCATGCTTTCTGCCCCTGCAAGGGTCTACAACGATGTGCATCCAAGTCTGTGAGGGACTGCACAGACCCTGCTGTGGATGTCCATGTGTAGGTGGAGAGAGGTGGACTGACTGCTTAAATCAAATGCTTGTAGATTCTCCATCATCCACATCTTTTGTTCACCATGCTGCTGGACTTTGGAGCAACAGTAACACAACAGGAAGTTCTAAAATGTCCAGAAATCCTGGGCTATGTCTGCCCACTGTGCTCGGCACACCTCAGGAACATTAACACTGACATGGTGCTACAGTGCTGCTATATATACACAGCTGCTATATATACAGCTGCTATACATACAGCTGCTATATATACAGCTGCTATATTCCATAAAATGTATAAAGTCTTTTGGAAACATCCATGTGGCATTTTCAATACGTGGGTTATCGAGACCATCGGCAGAAGATCGACGGCTACATATTGCATATAACTGTGTGCATGTCTGCTGCCCACTTTTAAAGTCTGCATTGGTCATGCAGAAACCATGAATCGGCCTTAACTTTATAGTCATGGGAGAAAAGTGGTAAATATCACTCCAAAACAGTCTTCCTAAATCTCCTTGTGAGACCAATCGCAAAGCTGGAAGCTCTGATGACCAGACAGACACAGACACTTTCACAGTTTAACTACTGCTTCAGCCACAGTCTCATGAACTACATGAAATGATGCAGAATGAACTGGCCAGTATGACGTGTCATACATGTCATTTTTTGGAAACGTATAGGGAAAAACCATGGAATTCTCCAGGAATTCTCCAACATATCTACATTTTTAGATGCTGGCCCCAAGTATTTGTCTCAGTAGAAGGTATGTGTGCTGTTGTGTGCTTGTTCCTGCTGGCATGAAGGAAATTTTAAAAAGCAACTCAGCCACACCACAGATATTGTTTTTAACCAACAAAAATGCAAAATACAGTTACCACACTTTCTGCATTCTCTCCTTTGACTGTTCTATTATACAGCACATATCACCTTCCTTGCATGTGTCTTCTTGTACATATGTTCATGCAGGTGTGTGCAGAAATAGTGCATTCTGCTTCCATTTTTGTTCCTGACAAATTTATTGCCTCTATATCTTTGCATTTGAGCAGTACTGCTGATGAAATTCGTAATGTGGGATACATGAAAAGCAGTTCATCTGATTCCTGCCTCCCCAGCTTAACTTGCAATTTGAATTCTATAGCAGCAGTAGCAGGCTCACAATTTGTAATTACATTTTTTTTTTACTGCTAAAATAATTTCCTGAGCGAGTCAGGCACAGCTGACAAATTAATGTGAGAGGGATGATCCGCCAAACTGTGTATCAGAAAACATAGAGGTAGCAATGCAGCAATGGGCTGACAGCAGTTAATTGTTACCCTTAGTCCCCGTGAATGCTTCAAAAAAATTAATAAAAAAATATAGAACTGCAGATGTCCTTTAATAGGTTGATCTGAATCAAAATTGGAATGCCCAGACTGAAATATCTCAACGACTATTGCATGGATTACCATGAAATTCTGTGCAAACATTGATGGTTCACAGAGAACCCCAATGGCTTGTTCTCCTGACTTCCTCTAGCACCACCAGTCTGTCAGTTGTTTGGACTGGCACAATCAAACATTACATATACAGATGGTGTCCAGTAACTAAATGTTGTAACTAGTGCCGTCAATCGATTAAATATACCAAAATGTAATCATCTGTTCCTTGTCCCATTATCAACATTTCCTGAAAATTTCATCAAAATCCGTTGATGTGCACCTTGTAATAACCTCCACCGCTTCTCTTGTAAACTATTACAGTGATGTCCGCATCCATTTCGGCGTCTCGCGCTCGCCATCCACACAAAACAGTAGCCTACTCTTTTGAAGCTGGCAGCAGGCCAGACCAAACGTACGTGGGGCTGCTTATTGTTTTGTTTCCGGTCTACAGCTGGATCCTGTAGTTTTTCTAACGTTATTAGCTGTGGACACAGCTTGTAAAAAGTTCACTAAGTCAAAAAGAACGTTAATCTTGCGATAAAAAAACTGACCCAGTTAAAATTGATTTGCGTTAACGCATTAATAACGCAATATTTTTGACAGCACTAGTTGTAACCACTGTGCAAATTGCTGTGAAAATTATTACATACATTTGTGTTCCATCTGAATGAATTTAATAAATTTGAGTGTCTTTGTATCAAATGCCTGAGGAATACAGAAGAAAATAAATTAAAAATAAAAAAATAAAATCAGGGAGCAACTCCCCCAGACTAGCATTGGGGTTGCAGCAGTTTTATTGTAGTGGTCAAACCACGTTACTACACCTTGTGCATTCATCACATGATGTACACTGGCTTTAAAAGCACCTTTTCCTATGGGCAATCACTGGAAAAGTAATGCTGTGTGTATTTTTCCTAGAGGGTTACAAATCCTGTGAAATGAAGCTTTTTATTATCAGAATTTGACCCATTCAGTGAAATGAAGTCTAGAAGAGTCGTATGATTATTTTGTTTTATCTCATTCATGTGTGCAGGAAGCCAATAGGCCAGCGGGAGTCCCATGCTCTCAATGGGCTCAGCTGAGAAAAACGATATAGGAACTGAAAATCAATTCAGACCAAATCCTTAAAAACCAGCTGATAACTGACAGAAAAATCTGATGGAAATAAAAGGATGGAGAAATGGAGAAGTTATTATCAGAATATCAGAATATATGGTAATTAATTTTCTGCCAATGAACTTGTTACTGGTCACTTGTTTGTTTCACATGTAAAACCATAGTTTGTGCTGGAAGTAGTTCTGGCAGCTCACAGTAGCACCTCTCAGTGTTCTCCCAAGTTCTATTATCAAACACCAACATGTATTCCAGCATATTAATCCCGTCCAATACTATTACTACCACTAATAATAATAATAGCCTTTAGATCTTTAGTCCGTTTAAATCAAAACTGCCAGTGTTTGTACAACAACAGGTAGAATGTGCTGAAGTTGTACTTTGTGTTTGTAGAAGCAGAAACATGCAGAAATATAATTTGCTCTGTTCTCATTGATTGATATTCTTCCTTTTATGTGACTGGGGACAAAAACAGTTTAGGGTTGACTTAGTGTTGATTTGTTCATTTGTTTGTTAATAATTTTTAATCAAATTGATGTGGGGGCAATTCAGTGTTTCCAGTTAGCCTAAAGTTTGTGTTTTTGGGGTCGTGGGAGGAAACCGGAAGAAACCCACGCAAACACGACGAGAACACAGAACTCCACACAGAAACAGCAGCCGGACAGAGAGACAAGGTGGAGGTGTAATAGAGCGGGATGCAGGGATGAAAGAGAGAGAGAGAAAGAAAGAAAGAAAGAAAGAAAGACAGGAAGAGGGAGAGTGATAGTCACATGTTACTCTATGGAAATATAGTCATCATTAAATTACTGTTCGGCATGCTGTTCCCATATTGCACAAAACCTTTATTGTTTATTAGATACTCTTACATACACACACACACAGTGGCGGCTCGTCAATAGGGGGCGCTAGGGCGCCGCCCCCATCAAAATTGCAGGAAAAATGTATAGACACAGTAAACATAAATTACGTAGTACAAGTAATTGTCACATCTGTTCACTCCTAAAATGTGTCTGACTTGATTTTCCAGCATTCCCATTCCATACTGAGTTTATTTGGGGTTGTTTATTTGTGAGAACCTAAATACATATGTTTCTATGGCGGGGCGCTGGCCAAATGAGTGTGTATGTAGGCTCTGAAACTTTTGGCTTTCATGTGACTGAATGCTGGTCTCTAATTGGCTACTTAAAAATTCTCCTTGGGGCGCAGACAGTTGCGCCCCTGGCCAATCAGAGCTTTTTGTGTCATTCTTCATCCAACTTGTCAATCAAAGTCACGCCTCTGGCAACGCATACGTCACTCAAACATACGGACGCAAACTGAAGAATCGGACAGCGGCAAGACAGTAAATAAGTAAGTAAGTAAAATTTCACAGACAGCAGTCACAAAGTGCTTCACAACAGCAAAAAAACACAAAAAAAAACAAAAGCAAATAATAATAGTAATAATAAACATAAGTGTGGTAGGTGCATTGAGGGCGCTATAAATAATGACCGGTAGGGGGAACAGGGTGATTTCCGCAGCCGGTTTGGAGCCAGTGGAATGAGGAAGGTGCACACCTCATTCCACACAGGCGTGCAGGAAGCACAAGGTGCAGGACGAACGGGTAGGAAGACTAGTTAACATGTAAATGGTATATTGTGATGTTGTGTGTAGCACATTACATTTGCCGCTTTTTTATTTCAGACCTGTGTCTCCGTTGACCTCAAGGCGGCTGGTTGTGGTTTTAGTCGACCGACAGACCAGGTATTTTAATGTTTGTTGTCAGATTTTAATGGG
>OMNN01096272.1:0-17882 GCA_900302755.1 Chromis chromis
CTGAAAACAGTGCTCTTGATTTGTACAGTTAATGTCACGACACAGAATGGCATCTTTAGGTACAACAGTTTGACTAAGGTGTCCTCTGGTGATATGCATAGATATCCTCATTGGTTAAGTTAGACCAGTCCAGTTTTTCGCAGACACTACCACAGGAATTAATTTAGGAACATTGTCCAAGTTACATTTGAGAGTAAATGGCATAGGATCAGATGTGGCTAAGTCATATCTAATCTGCATTTTATCGATGTGCATCAGCTGTACATATGCAATGGTCTAGCCAAGATGTTGTATGCCAAGCATCGCTTATATAGGTATAGCTTTCTGTAGGCAAAAGGTCTTGACTGGATAATCTAAGGCAATTTTCAACACAGAATTGTTTTAAATGTTTGGCAAACAATAATTTATCATCAGCAATATCAGCATTCATGTCCCCAACTACGAAGATACATGTGCACTCAAGGTCCTGAATAAATGTCATAATAGTCGTAAGTCTATTTATGTACTCATCCTCTTTTTGCGCACACTCATATGGAGTATATACGCTCAAGATAACAAACGTGCAGTCACTATAACGGATTTCAAGGCCAATAGCCCAGTCAACCCCCAGTCTCAGCACCCTCACCATATTGTCATACTTCCTTTTTATTTTATTATTCTGGTTTTGTTCTGTTTTATTGGCACCAAGGCCGTGAGGTCAACATGGGCCCCAAAAATCCTCAGATTCAGTGGCAGCTGTTTGTAAAAGTAAAAGAGTCTGCAATATAAGATAATAAGGATTCTTAACAGATCACTTAGTCATGTCTTACACAGGATCCCTGAGTCATAGTTTGAGATGTAATGTACCTGAAAGAAACTTGAAATGTAAGATGCACAATGGAGAAGTGGTGGGAGGTAGAAGGAGTCAACAAAGGCCTAAGAGCAAATTTTTTTGCCCTGGTTAATCCAGCCAGAGACTGTTACAGTACTGCAAAGAAGTTTTTTTTTCCATTTTAACATAGCTGCTTAGTAGTATACATTTTTTTGTAATTTTTCTTATGGGGCTGTGGGGCAGCTGTGGCTCAGGTGGTAGAGCGGGACTAACTGCAAGGTTGGCGGTTCAATCCCCGACCTCTCCACATGCCTAAGTGTCCTTGGGCAAGACACTGAACCCCAAGTTGCTCCTGATGGCACCTTGCATGAAAGTTCTGACGCCACTGGTGTGTGAATAGGTGAATGAGAAACACATTGTAAAGTGCTTTGAGTAGCATTAAGGTAGAAAGACGCGATGTCAGTGCAGACCATTTACTATTTCGTGAACCCATTGCACTATTATTTTTACTTTTCACCTTCTTTATTTTAATGTTACCATCATTCTCCTTATTTCACTATTGTAATATATTATTCTATTTATTCCATTATGCATTAGGCATACTGGGTATCAAAAGTGTCCTTAACAAATGATGCACTCTCACAGGTGTGTCCCGATCGTCTAATGCAGTGGGCAAAATGTGATTGACATCTTTCTCATTCGTCTGTAGTTAACTTACACAGGATAACACAGTTTTCAATAAATCCTGGGGTTTCCAGGTATAATGAATAGTTCTGGCTTATAGCTAGTACTGTTTTCCTTCTTTGCTGTCACTCTGGTCTTCAGTTCCCTTTACAGATTCTTCGTGGTATTCAGGTCTGGACTCTTGCAGGGCCACTCCAGAAATGTTGGTATTGTTTTCTGTTAACCATTTCTTCACCACTTGAATATTTCAGATGAGTATCTTATTGGAAGGTCAAATGCTGCCAGAGGCCAAGATGTTCTGCAGACTGATTGGTGTTTTCCTTCAGCATCTTAATAGTCATCTTTTCTTATGATGCTGTTCACCTTGACAAGGTTGTCCAGCCCATTTGCTGAAAAACAACCCTAAAACACGCTTAACCACAGAGTTGGTGTTCTTGAATGATGACCAAAAAGGTTTTGAAAAGTGAGTTTTTGTGTTCCTGTTCTGGAGAAGTGGAGTCCTTCTTGTTCGGTGTTCTTCTTGGCCTCTCACACTACCATTTTTGCCAGATCAGGGGTCACTTAGCTGCGTTTTTTCAGTGTGGAACACATTGTACCTTTTGATTCAGCTGAGCACTGTGGCCACCAGGACTTCAAAACACTTGGATATGGCTTCATAGCCTTTTGCCAGCTTGTGAGTGGCCACACTAGGCAGCTCTCTCTCAGTGATGGAACCTAATAACAAGCCTGACTGGCATGACTAGCAACTGAGAGAACTAGTGCATCAGCTGTTCTCAATAACAAAATGCTCTAGAACAGGGATGGGCAACTCCGGTCCTCGAGGGCCACTATCCTGCATGTTTTAGATGTGTCCCTCTTCCAACACACCTGATTCAAATGATCAGGATCGTTATCAGGCTTCTGCAGAGCTTGATGATGAACTCATCATTTAAATCAAGTGTATACTTTTACGAGCAATACTTCTTCCACTACTGCATGTGTATGAATATCACTTGATTAAAAATGTGAGAACTTCTTTTCAGATCTGTAGAAAAGTCTCACACAAAACAACATTTAACACATGTATGGACACAAGTGTGTTTGCTGCCCTCTGCTGTTGGGGTCTTCTGCTGCCCTCCATGTTGAAATTCAAGTATTTTCCTTGCAGCTACACACATTCCAAATAATGTCTGCTCAAAGATAGAGCCTCCTTGAAATTGCCTTCAGCTCTGCAGATGACCATGAGTCATTCCAAGGTTTCACAGAGGATCTTTCTGTATTCACTACACATGGGCAGACACTGATTGCGAGCCTCATTCGTTTCTCTCACATGCACATCACCATATGACGTCCGCATCATTTCACATTCACAGTCTTCTAAGGTTTTCCATCAAATCAAATCGAAAACTCACTGAAGACGCTTTAGTTTTTTCATATTTATTAATCAATCACACTCATTTCATATGACTTCATCAATCATATACAATCAATGGCTTACACAATACTCAGATATAGATCTCTTGTGGACAGCAAATATACACACAACATGAGACGACAACATACACTCGTATAACATCTTTGTTTCACAATGTCATCTGGGTTCACCCACAATCTCAGAAACACATACCAGATGTGGTTGCAATGGGTACAATGATGCAATCGGCCATATGTAAACACAAATCTCAGAACACCAATACAGAAGATGTAGCTATCAATACACACCAGCACATGTGGAATGACACAGTAAATATACAGCTCTCCTTTATGATTTTTTTAATTCATTTCACATCAAAAAGCTAATTTTCTGTGTGGCTTTAAAAGAAAAATAAACTGTAAACAAAAAAACAATATTTAAAAGTCCTTTTTTTGTCCCTTGGTTGTAAAAGTGGTAGAAGCTTGTTGATGAGCCTTTTCACCACAAGGAATGAACATGCAGCACTGTCATTCAAGCAGCTGATGTGGAGGGGAGGCGGTGAGGAGACGGACAGTGTGGGAGGAGGGGGAGGATTGACCCAGGAAGAAACACAACTTAATCAACACTCAGGACAAAAACAGAGCAAAGTGTTAAACTTTGAAATCCAACAGGTTGCAGTCGATCTTGTAGTAGACGTAAGGATAATACTCCTGCTGGCTCAGGTTCAGCCCTGGGATGTCCATCGCAGACTGGAGAAGGCAAAATAAAAACAAGGAGCAGTGTAGTGTCAGCATGAGGAAGCAGCCATATTTAAAGGTGGTTTATCTTGATTCATCTCCTAAATGAGAAGTCACCAGGGCCCATTTTCAATGAATCCATGCCAGCTTGTTTGGATGGATTATATATTTAAAAAAATGAGTCACGCCGTACGTCCCAGGTTTCCTGACGTTAAACTTCAGATTGTGAAATGTAAACATTTAAAAAAAGACTACTTTTTTCATTGTTTCTAAAAATCATTTTTGTAAGAAGTTTATTATTATTTAAACATATTATTTAACATGTTTAAACCATACTCCAGCTTCCTCCCACAGTCCAAAAACATGCTGAGGTTAATGGATTATTCTAAACTGTCTGTAGGTGTGAATGAGAGTGTGCTTGGTTGTCTGTCTCTATATGTGGCCCTGTGATAGGCTGGTGACCTGTCCAGGGTGTCCTCTGCCTTTACCTGAGTCAGCTGGGATAGGCTCCAGCCCCCCATGACCGTACAGAGGATTAAGCAGTGTATAGATAATGGATGGATGGATGGATGTTTAAATCAGTACTTTATACCAAGTTGATATGCCCCTTTTGCAGTAACCACCAACTGCCACAGGAGGGAGCACCAGTTATATTTTGACATTTTGAAGGAAAACCCCTCCTGGTCCCTACCCCCCTCATCCCCACTGTGACCCCAACTCGTCCAGGTAGATGGCTGCCTTCTCTAAGCCTTGCTCTGTCAGATGATTTTTTCCCCTCCCCATTAAAGGGTTGTTTTTTTGGTTCCTTCCCACTGTTGCCGACTGCTTGCTCATAGGGAATCCAAAGGCAACTTTGGATTGTTTGGTTCTCTGTTCTGTTTAAAACTTGAAAGGTCTTCACCTTACTATGTGGAGTGCTATGAGATGACATATGTTGTGAACTGGCACTATATAAATAACATAGAATTGAATTGAAGGAGGAAAGTCAGAGACTGCTGCAGTAGAGACTCCACTGCTATCACAGTAAACTATTTTCGCAATTAGGTGTAAAAAAAACATAAACTTTACCATTCTATACTGACAGGAAGTAATGCCGTATGGGTTAGACGTCAATCAAACCATGAAATAGAATGACAGGAAACAAAATACCTTTCCACCACCGGCAACTTTTTTCCAGGTTGTGACCATCTTCTGAATTTTTTGTGCACTGCATCATGGAAGTACTCTCAAAAATTGACTGTACTAAGTCTGGATTTTGTCACTTCTGCAGTGTGAACACACTACAGACTCAACCCTGTTCAGAATTAGCATGCAGTGTGGATTTATCAAACACCACATGTTCTGTTTCTGAAATTAATGGTTAATTCCTTTTGCAATGGACTACATTGTGTGCATTTTTTGCAGTTATTTCATATGCAAATGTTTACAATGTATTTTAGAAAAGGAGTAATTGTTTATTAAGGTGATGCTTTGTGGTCCAATTATTTAACACTATCTTACCTCAGTATTGGATTAAATACAGAGTTGCACTTGAAGCAACACAGGCACATTTTTATATTGTAACATAAAGTTAAACAGTATTTCTTAATGCTATGAACTTGTAGTGAGTACAGTGGATTACTCACATCAATGATTGCTGCTGCACTGCTGTCCAGATGTTTGTACAGATCATTCAGCACCTCCCTCAGCTTCTTCATGTTCTTCTTGCTTGGCTGCAGTAGCATGGCCTGAAAGTTGACCGGCAGCCCGTATCTGGAAGAGCAACACATGAAATGATTAGGTTCAGCACCATGGGAGGATTAAACATCTGGGGTCACTGGAAAAAGAGGCAAGCAGCATCAAGTAATGCTTCAGCTTTTATAGAGCTTTACGTATGGGTGATGTTAGTACCTTAAAACAGATTCCACAAAGACTCTCAGTGCTTTAATGTGAATCCATGCAATGAAGGCTTCACTGAAGTTCACTTTCAGCCATCGGACGAGTGGACCCTGCAGAGAAGGGTAACAATAGTCATTTATTTTTGATGTGGCAGTCCTAAATTACATATTAAACTTAAAGTAATTTGCAATAAGTGCCTCAAAATGTCTGTTTTATCAAGATCGGCTTGTTGAAATCTGGCAAATGGGTCCTGTAGAAGAGGATGGCACCATTTCTCTTTCTGTGCTAAGATACTGCATTTCTCTGCAGCCACACTGGTAAATGAGAAATAGCTTGTTCCTGCAGTGGATTTGTGTGGTCAGCATTCTCTGACTATGGCAGCCGGCCCAGGAGCTACCTTTGCTTCAAGCTCTAATTGGTTGTTTTCTGATTAAAGCAAACACTCCAGTATTTTTTACACAGAACACAGTAAAAAACAATCCACTATCAGGTTCACCACAGGACAGGAGACAAGCACTGAGTTCATAAGTGTATTGCAGCATTTGACAACCCTTCTGATATTAGTAAAGTAAACTAGAATCATATGAGCCCCACAGATTAGATTAAGTTTATTTGCATAATGTACTAAACCTGAACTGGGTAGAATGTGAGAAATCAAACGAGATACATATACTAGGGAAAATGGCATTATCAATAATGTATATGTATATGCACTTGCACAGTAGATAATGGGTAGAACATGCCAAACCACTTGTATGAGTCTTTTAAAAATACTCAATTCACACAATTAACGCACAATTAACATAAAAACCATTAATGAAAACAATAGAAAAACAAATATCCAGAAGAAATCTATTTATCTACATGCAAAATACTTAAAAAGAATACTTAAAACGTCATCGGCATCCATTTTACTTACAAACTGCTTCTTCTTATCTGTGGAGAGCCGCGTCATCTCCTCTTTGTCTGCCTTCATCTCCTCTTCATTGTACTGAAAGTCTCTCACTGTGAACCTATAAATAAAATAGAGACGACGGAAATGTGCTTCATTTGATCACTAATGTATTTGTTTGCATGACGAAGTAAATAATCTAAGCAAGTTTAGATTCTTCACATATTTAAGATGTGAGAAGGTGCACTGTGACAAAACAAATTATCTTCTGCAGCCTGTAGTTTGCTCTTGTGATATATATATATAGTTAGAGTTATTTATAGCAACCCTGCAGACTGGCTGCTTTTGGAATCGAATTTTCTCACATAGATTCTTCTCACACTCACCTATTTGTCATTCACACAGTGGTGCGTAATAATAGAAAGTCATCACCCAGAAAAAAAACCAACTTACTTGTTCTCTCTGGCTTTGTGTTTGAAGTCATCAATTGCTTTCCTGAACAGAGTGACACTGAACAGCCCACTGTCATTGTCCTCAAATAGCAGGCTATAAAAAAGACAGGCACTTGTTTTAGTGATGGTCAAACTAATTCTAAATTAACAACTCAGTATAGCGGGATTGTAAATAGTCATTAGAAGAAATTACTAAAAAAATACAAAAGACATGTGTCACAAACAGTCCGTTAAAAATGCAGATGCTTCACATTGGTGTTGTCAAAACCTTTCATCTAATTCATGTGACGTGAATGACAGGACTTACTTTGAAGATCGAGGCACCACCATCTCAGCAAGTGTTTCATATGTTTTCTGCCAGTCAGGGTACGCCGTCCTGAAAGAACACAACAGCAGGATTAAACTAAGTGATGCAGACTTGTGTTATATATTTTAATGTTTGTTAGTAATCGTGACTGACTGCAGAATTAACACTCACTTTGATACAACCACCAGCAGAGTGATGAGGTACTCTGAATCCAGTACAAAGTCTTCCTTCTTTACAATGTCGGCCAGGCTCCTGGTCAGCAGGCTCCCCCTGGTGGCACACAACAGTGTTACAATAACACACACGACACTTGAAGGTAAAAATAATCTAACATTTATTGATCCCCTTGGGGAAACTCCTTCTCTGCATTGACCCATCCTATTCAAAGTTAACCTTAACTATACATACTAGGAGCAGTGGGCTGCCGTGGTGCAGCACCCGGGGAGCAGTCAGGGGTTAAGGGCCTTGCTCAATGGCCCACAGTGGTGGTGACTGGGACAAGCGGTCGCTCTCACTTTCCCACCTCAACCTCTTGCCAGTCCGGGGGCTCGAACCGGCGACCCACCAGTTACAAGTTCACTTCACAAACGACTAGGCCACCACTGCCCCAACTGGTGTTTGGTGTTGACAAAGCATTTCAAAGTCACTGTAACTTTTTAGCTAATACTGACTAATTAATGGAACCACAGTCAGTGTTATTTGAAGCTTGACTTAGGGATAAGTACAGGCGAAAGACAAACAAATCACCATCCCTGAACTCCCTTAAATGTAAACGTTAGATGTGCACATTTGTACATGTGGATTACTTACGCATTCTTCCTCTCTAAGTTCTGCAGGTTTCCCTTCAGGTTATTATAAGCTGATGCTCTGGCCTTCAAGTCATTGTCAATCTGGGTTACTTGCTGTAAAACATGAAACACATGGCTGGCCATATTTATGACTGACAAAGGAAATACAGTGTTGCAGGGCCTTACTGACACATTTTTTTTAAACAAAAATTTAGAGTAACATAAATGCATGGAGATAAGGAGCAGACGGGCGTAGTGGGAAGGTAGTGTTGAGCCCTAGGCTACACAAATAAACAAAACAGGCAGTTATACGTAAATATCTCCACAGATTTTGACATACCTATTTGACAGATTTAAACAGACCTACCTTTGAGATGATTTCAGAGATGTTTTTAAGTGACTGTTTTATGGGATATTTTGCCATATCCCATTGGAATCTTGTGATGTAGGTGACAAGATCAACTGAAAAAAAGACAATGAAAGACCTGTCAGGCTGTTATTTGCTTATTATCAGTGGATGGTAATATAGAAGGTGGGTAAAGTTACAGTTGTATTGCAGTGATTTCAGGTAAAGCTAAAATGGTAATTACAGTATACATTAGAGCTCCTAAATGCACAGTTCATGTCCGCTTGTTTAGACGTGACTTATCAACCCACTGATAATACTGATCCCAGGTCCTAGTCTCTACTGCTCTGGCTGAGGCTCTCGTCTTTTCAACACGCCGCAGTACTTTGTCACTGTCAGAACAGATTTGAGTCCAAAAAACACTATTCAGTTGCCATTGTACTGCTTTCTTTGCAATGCAGGTGTTTCACCTCGTTTCATGGGGACACACTTTTCTCCTCCCAAATAAATAAAGCTGCCATATGATAGCACTTCCCTCTGCTGGTTTGGGCACTCACAGGTGCTGTACCTCACTGACTGATCCTCAATGTGCATCTATAGTAAAACTATTTCACCTGCACCCTAACACTTCTAAAAGACACTGTCAGTGCTGTTTATATTTAACAATACTGCTGTAGCTAGCCAGGGAGTGGCAGATCACTATATGCTAACTAACCCAGCTTCACTAACCCTCCTGGCTGGTGCATATTTAGTTTTATGTCCAAAGTTATAGCAGTAGGCTAAGCTATTTCTAATATGTTTGTACATATCATTTTTATTTTCTTGGAGATGGATGTCTCAAACATTTTAAAGAATATTTGTACTTGTGTGCCCAAAGCTGTTATTATCACCACTGCCCAGCTGCTTTGCATTACCCCACTTAATAATCACAGGTATTTTGCACTAACATAACTGGGACACAGCATTGTATCCATTACTGTACCTCCGTTGGCCAGCAGGTTCTCCTGTACTTTGTCTCGACTGTCCTCCAGCACGTCGGCCATGTACTGAGCCACCTTCTTCACCACACTGTGAACACCCGGGAGACATCAAAACATGCCGTGCCAACACAAACTGCATACACAAAGCTACTGTAAACCATACATGCTCACTTGACCACCACAACCTCATCCCCCCCCTCCCCCAAATTTAACACAAACAGACACACACATCAAAAAGTTTCACACATTCCTGTTAAGGTAATCTCCTGACAAGGCAATTCATAATACGGCAGACGTTCAGAGTTCAAGATTTTTAACCACACTGTTCAGCCACACATCAAAGCAGGAGTGAAGCCACAGAGAAACTGAGAGCCAAGTCACATTTGATACATAAAAAGTTCATAAGAAAGTCTGTCAGCCACTAATGTTCAATTTTCTGCTATCTGTGATTCATTTTTACTGTTCACATCATCTTAAATACACACAATACATACAGAAATCAGTGCACATTTTAAAGAATTCAATAGGTTTTTTGCAGATATGCTGGACAGAAACTTCAAAAAGGAACTAGATTAAAGACAGGCTGTAGGCAAACAAGTGAAACCGTGTTGCAACGTTGGTCTTTCTCACCGTCTTGGAAATATCCACAGAGGAAGCAAACCGAGCTCAAGCAGTAATGACTGTGTGTGAGTTTTGGATGTCAATATTTCCAAAAGACTATAAATTACAGACAAACATACTCATGGCAAATAAGTCATCGGGTATAAATATGACTAAAGAAAGAACTGCTGGTGTGTCACCTAACTGTAAATTGCCAAGTTTAGACTGCGAGGCTCACTAGCCTCAAGTCCCTGTGAAATTCCTCATTGTTAAAAGGTAAGGGAAGGAATTAGGGAATGGTAAACCGGCTACATCAGAGGGTCAGGAACCCTGGTTAGACTTTTGATTTTCTTTTAAAAATATGTTGAACTGCCATTATAAAAGAAAATATTTATTAGGGAAAGCAATGTTAGGTTAAAGTCAGATTACAGCAGGTTGCATACCTTTCAACAAAGGAATCTAATTTGGCCAGTTCATCCGACAGCCCAACCAAGACATCTAAGGTCCCAACCTGTTTTTGGACACAAAAGCAAAAAAATAAAACATTTGAGTCATCAGTCCTGAGATCTGGGTCAGTTTTAAGTTGGGTCAGCAGGGTTGTGTTTAAACACTGACATCAGGGGTTCAAACAGCCAACAGTGACACCCAGGGGGCCCTATGTGCTTAGGATGGCGCCTCTTTGTCCAGAGCCGCTCATGCATTTATAACAGTTCCAGGAGAACATTGTGGCCCCATGTAGCGGCAAGGTCAGCGGGGTTACATCACCTTCAGCAGAGAGAGAAACCCGACTAGACGAGCTGCGCTGCTCTGTGGATGAAAACTTCACCTAACCAACGCTTCAACATGCATGCAATGGATCTGTGTAGAGACTGCTTCCCATACACACAATCAGCTTATTCTTGACAGTGGATACACAAGGTGAGCGATTTTAATATTAGCCAAGTGTTACATCTAAAGCTACTTTTAAAAAAGATTAAAAACTGATTCTGGATTGTTCAAGAAAGAGAAATGTGTCCTTACACATAGACTGCTATAGAATTGTGGCTACCTAATGGCTCTGTCCTGCAGTACAGAGGAAAATGCATACCACTGTGACAAGCAGGGAAGCCTATAAAGCCATGCTAACCTTGAGGTCTGGGATGCTGAACTTGTGGTTGGTGGAAAGGTTGTTGGTACGTGTGGTGGCTGCCATCATTTTGTCCCATGTTTGCTGGCAGGTCTTTTCTCCAGGAGCAGAGATCAACCAAAACTCTGTCATGTTTACAGCACTGGTGCAGCTAAAGGGAACTGAAAGGAAACATGTGGTCAGACTAGTTGGTTCAGTAAAATTTGTATTACCCTCAACATTTAATAAAACACCAAGAAACGTCGTCTTTATCAATAATTAACGTCAATACAACTACAATACATGGAAAGTACTGTGTTTGCATATAATGTGTCTGTAGCTATATTTTAGCATTAGCTAGTGTTGCCATATTGAAGTGTGCTAAGTGTGTTTACCACTAAGCAAGCTAAAGAAATGATGCTAAACTAGCACCAGGAGTTAATTTAGTGCTAGTCCACTACTGACTGGCGATTCTGTTACACAATACAATGCTAACCAACGATGCAAAGGCAGAAATAAGAATTGAATCGTAAAATACACAAACCGTAGCTAGCAAAAATCTGTTAAGGTCAAGTAGCATCTAGCAGGGATTAGCTACCGTTAGCCACTTAGCAAGCTTTGCTAACAACAACAACAACACAGGTGGTTATTGGATTTATTAAACAGTTTACTCACCCGTCTATTAAAAACGTGGCTGTTATTCGTGGAAATATATCAGTTTGTAGTGTTTCTATGGCTTGATAATGTTCATAGTTGCCATTCAAGTGCAGTTCGTGAGGTCTCCTGACAGCAGCATCAGAGTCAGCTGATCTGCCGGAGGAAGAAGAAGGCAGCTCACACGCTGTTGGAAACACAGCAGCGACCACAGCTGGCAGACAGCTGGGTACTGCAGGTCACATTTTATGGTAATATTGTGCACCCATCAATCCTGGGGTTTAGAGATACTTTAGCGGGGCCAGTGATTAGAACATGAGACAGAAGCCTTCAGATAAAGGAGCAATGAGGCCACACTCTGGAGAAACCATGTAAAGGCTGTGTTATTATGTAACTGTGCATAGCTCAGAGATTGCCATGAATGAGGGCTTTATTTTGTAGAATAGAGCTGACATCTACATTCCACAGAAAATTAAACAAAAGCAAATTTTATTATCCATTTTTATATGGAATTCTAACAAATTTCCTGAATTGCTAGACCTCCACCCCGGACCTGAGCCCCATTCCAAATGCATTCTTACCTTATTAGAGAAGCAGACATTGGCAGATGTTGGGTGCCAAGTCAGCAGCATTTGAGGCTTAAGAGTTACTAAATTTAGAAAAGCCGGGTCAGGTTTCCTGACTTTGGGTGTCTCCTGTACAGAAACTGAGGAAAACGCCCCCAAAGGGACATGTTTATAGTTCAGTGGGTCTTGGGTTCATTGTTTGGGACACAATGCTTGGTCTGCCTGGAGCCAACCCTGGACATCAAACGGTAGGGTTGAGTTTGCCCGTGGCTGGCTCGAGGCCAGTCTGGCGGGATGTTATCAGGACATACACACGCCACAATCAGGCATTCTGCAGAAGGCAGGCTACTGCTGGGAGCTCTGCAGGTTTAATAAGTGAGAAAAGTGTGTGGTTGTTAGCAATAAATAACATTAAATACATAAATAACTATTTACAGGCTTGAAGCCGTCCCCTCTCACACACACCATTCAACATAATGTCTTTGTATGGACCACCATGAGAGCTTCTCTCACACGTGTCCTGTGATTTATCTGAAAGTATGGGTGCTGCATGAGACCTGGAAGTGTTAAGACATCTGAATAGAAAAGAAGCATTTAAATACCTAACAAATCTAATAAATGTTGGAATAAGCGTACTTCGGTCACCTCTCCTCTCCCTCCATTTCTTTGGAAAATGATAATTAATTATAAAAATAGCATATTGAATTCTAAGACAACAGGCACTACAAAAGCATACTGTTGGATAATTCATGAGTTCCAGGACTGAAGGTCTTTCTAAATGCTTTGTGTACACTGTCTCACTCCACACCACCTGTTTAATCTTTAAACTAGCTTGGACTGCAGTGACCTGTGGTTTCCAGGTATAATGACGAATATGTGTGTAAATATGAATGTGATGTATTACTTATGCAATGCATGCACGTCTACACACATACACCCACACAGACACAAAACCAAAGACATTTACTTTTAAAATATTTTACAATTCATGTGAAAGAATTCATGGGAACTAGCCAAGAGTCAGATTTTCTCAGTAACAATGTACTTTTACAGCATTATTTTAATCTCATGCACTGACACAGAGTTATGTCATGAACCACATATAGTTAATTATTGGGCAATCTATCTTGGCAAAAAGGAAACGAGGGTGAAATGTGCATCATTTTTTAGACTGAGTTATTGTTCGTCCATCATGGTATATCTCGTTGTGTCTCTCCACCTCTTTGATACTATTGTTATACGTGACATGTCCTGGGAAAGCCCACAGATAAAGATTGTTCCTTTTAGGTGGCATATTGTCGAGGAAAAGCTAAGCATTTTTCCAGAAAATTTTTAGGTGTGTTAGAATTTCACATATGTCTATAGGCCATTGTTAGATAAGACATACCCCAACATTCTTATGTCAGGACTTCTAAGGAGATTGGTGTTGCATATTTGTGATATTCCTGCTGTTGCCAGTTGCTTTATATTTCCCCTGCTTAAGATTCAGATCAGTACGAGGAGAAGTTTGTTTGGAGTTCCTCTTTACTTAGCAACATTCTTTGGCAAAAAAGAGGTGAAAGCAACTTCTGAGTGACTTAACAACACAAGAGCCTGTTGCGTAAGACCACTTCATTTACCAGTTACTCAGGTCCACATGATGGATACAATGTTACAATGTTACAATTTCATTTAGCAGACGCTTTTCTCCAAAGCGACGTACATCTGAGAGGATAAATGACTTATTATATGAATATGGATAGATGGATGTCTATATTGTAGACCTAAAGTCTCTTCCTGAAAAATAATATTTTTTATTTATTAACTGTGCCTAGGCACAAACATACTTGAAGAAAATATAAAAAGGCAATCATTTTTGTTAGAAGTTTTTTTTCTTTATTATTTTATCTTTTTATCATTTGAATATATTGTTTATTCCTTTTTGCCTGCAGATTCTTGGGCAGTGAGAACAGATTTAGGCTCTTTCTAAGTTTGTCTGTTGATGTAATCTGTTTGCAAATAAGAATTCCTGCTGCACAATGCAGCCACTGGAGTATTTGCCCTCACAGTGGGTGGTGCACATGTCCCTCTGTCGCATACCCAGTGGTTGCGATGGCTATTATGATCCAAACAATGGAAATCAAACATTGTGCTTTACTGGAAGCCACTTTAGATGCTATGTGTGATTAGCCTTATATATACATAGTCTGGTTTAGCGTTGGAGAAAACAGGCACAAAACACGGAACAGCTTTTGTGTTGCAGTCCACGGAAAAGACGTTGCCTCTGCAGCCTTTACAATGGACTCCAAGCAAGAGTTTTATTAGTGAAACAAACACTGCTATTGTTTATTTTTCCCCACGGAGTGCTCAAAGCTCATCTAGCACTCTGAAGAATTTTATAGTTATGTGAAAAAACAACACATCATGAACTTCTATATAATCCGAAATATGATGTAGGTGGGATAAGGGTGGCGAAGATTTCAGGGAAATGGTTTTGTTTTTGGTTAACACAGGATTTCCATGAAGGAATAGAGCTTCTAGGTGCACTGGGGTGCAGTTTATGGGATGCTAGGAAACTTAATAATGTGTATTGAGAACATTGCTTGCATGTGTATTCCAACGGACATTTTTGTGTTTATTAGTACTTCATGTCCTGTCACTCTCTGAGGAGGTCGAGTAGCCAAATGCTGCAAAGACACTGCTGAAAACGGAGGCAGATATTAGTGGATTATTACGATAAATGCAAACATCAAAAGCAAACTTGACACACATTTTCATGAACATATTTAACATATTTCTGAACATACTTACAAGTAATTTATATTGTTATAAATAGCAAACATGCCCTGCACACTATGCAAAAGGGCACATTGAAAATGTGAAAGATATTTTGCTACTTAGGTAGATTTTGCTTAATACCAGGATGATGTGAGCATTGATATGGAGTGAAAACAGCCCCAGAGAAAACACTTGCCTTCTGTTTGGCTACAGTAGCTGAGCTTTCCTTGGCACCCTCCGCCTCCAGTGTTGAGGAGGGAGACATGCAAATTTATCTTCTTGGAAAAAAAAAGAAAACACAGCCTCAGACCCTGCATTTTCAGAGGCAGGCACAACTTCTCAAAGTCAAAACAACAAAGGCAAAGGGACAGGAAAGTTCAGTTTGAGATTGAACTTGAAGACAAAATTAATGCATTCATCTACTTATTTTACATGGGACTGATGTTTTACAACTGCTGACTTTGGCTACAGAAAAAAGGACAATTGTGCCAACTTCGGACAGCATTTTGTGCTCATTACTGAGCCATGGGAAATACAAGGAAGACGTAACACAGGTAATTCTTGGGAAATCTGACTTTGACCTATTTACCACAGAGTACAGGTTAATATAGACATTGTAGATATTTTTTATTATGCATATAGCTTTTAGTAAACAAAATTGTGATGTTATTTTACTAAAAACGTCTGAAATAATTCTAGAAATTGTATATAAAAAGACAAAATACATGCATTCATGTACAAATAACTGTTGTACAGTTTATTATGCACATTGTAGATATTTTTATTATAAATGTAGCTATTAGTAAAGAAAATTGTGATGTTATTTATCAAATATCTCTGTAATAATTCTAGAAATTGTAGATACAAAAAATATTTACGGATGTACAGGTAATTATGCATACTGTAGATAATTTTATTATACATTTAGCTTTTAGCAAACAAAATTGTGACGTTATTTTATTAAACATTTCTGCAATAGTTCTAGAATTTGTTTTAAAAAAAAATCATCTTTACTGTTGTCGCCGTTATGGTTTGAGTTGACGGCTGTAATTTATGGTTTTGTCAATAAATGCTTCACATCTTTCCCATTTGTCCTCCACTATCGTGTAGTGAAAGTGGTTTTGACAGTTCCTCACGTCCATCTTAAGTTAGTCAAGTTGCACAGACTTAATTACAATGAGACCGGAAATGCTTTCAATAATTTTTATTTGTTATGTGAATTTTTGTTATCTAGGGAACAAAACATTGAACCTCTCACATCGATACTACTGTTAATGTGTTTTTATTTTCGCGCTGGTTACTTGCATCATTCAAAAGCGTTGCATTATCTTTGTTGTTGTGGATTTTATGTTGATAATTAACCGGATTTCTCTCTGT
Organism: Chromis chromis; assembly: GCA_900302755.1. NCBI lineage: Eukaryota > Metazoa > Chordata > Actinopteri > Pomacentridae > Chromis > Chromis chromis. The sequence continues at coordinate 16,328 of OMNN01096272.1, forward strand.
TAAATTCTGTGTTCTTGACGCTCCTGTCTCCGTTCACTCGACCTCCGCTGATGTCGTCCGTCCGGTCGTAGCAAATAATCCGTCCTAGCCTACATCGTCAAAACCTCGAAGGACAATAACTTGAACTAACCCACCACGTCCATGGCAGTTATCCTTTTCTCTTTTAGTAACCCCACCACTCTTTAAAAATTCCGCCTAAAAAGAAAAAGCGTTTTGTCCCCTCCTTTGGGTTTTCAGCAGACGTAAGTAACGTTAGCTAACCGCGCTGTTAGCTTCCTGTTAACGTTAGCATGTTGTTAGCTAAATTATCTTGTCAGCGTAGCGTTATTTTGCTTACACGACATTAATACCAGCTATGACATATTGAACACAACTTAACTGTTTCAGCACTACCACAGAAAAATAAGCAACTGTTCTGTAAAACAATATTCACATTGTATATTGCTATGTAGCTAATGCTAAGATCTTATGCTACCGAGACCAATGAATACAAAGCGACCTGTTACAATGACAAGCTAGTTAACTTCGACATATTACACAATTGATGCTAAGGTATATTAAATTTAATTTTGATTTTGTACCAGGCAAATTAGTTTATAGTTAATCAAGTCAAGCAAAAGTGCCAAAATACTGCTGGCTGTTGTATGTACAGTAATGTGTGTTACTTCATTAAAGACTGCTAACCTAGTATTTTTTTTGCAACAGACTAACATCTCAAACAATAATGAAAAAAAGCTTTTACAGATATAATGTCACCACAAAGTGATAGTAAGCCATGAAATATTTTTCCCTCTATGTCAGTGTGCTATTCACATGCCCTCCTTCCATTCCCTTGACTAAACTAAACCTGCCAAGATGCTTATTAATGTTTTTACGACCACTTTGCTGGTTTTGATTTTACAGCACTGTATAAATGTAAATACAGTTGCACTGAAGCTTGTGTCAGTAGGGGAAACAATTACGCTCCCTGTCAGAGTTGTTTCATCGTCAATAATTAATTATGTTGTGTTCTGCCCCCTTTGCAGGTGTACACAAACTACCCAGAAGACCTAGGGGCAGCTCTATACCGAGAGCCATTTGACTTCAACGCCGAGCCACCTTGGGATCCTAGCTGATAGTGGACGAGTTCATCCCAGGACTCATCCATGTGAGTAAATTAGCTGGGGATATAAGAATGCATGCACCCTCTTTGATTGTATGGCTGGGGGGGTTGTCAGACTAGAAACACTGGCCCTGTGGTTTTTGTTTTGTATTAAGTGTTTCTGTGTGCATGGCATGAATCGTTGTTTGTAAATCCACTGCATCCAATTGTGTCACTAAAACTTTTGACAGAAAAAATAAAAAAGTAAATGAATGAGCAGCATGTCTCAGATAAATCAAAAACAGTCTTGTTATTTTAGATTCACTGTTTCAGATCTATTTCCAGCCCTTGTGTTAAAATAACAGAACACTGTGTTCAGGTCTGCTTTTAGCTGCAGTAGTTTTCCTCCTGCTTAGATGTTTGCAGTAAAAGAGAATTAATCAGTTGTTGATATGAATCCAGCTAAAATGCAAA
>OMNN01096273.1:0-19975 GCA_900302755.1 Chromis chromis
AATACATGACAGCTCTTTTTAGTAGAGGATTGGCTGCTTTTTGTTGACTGAAGGGGGAAAATGTTACTTCCTCGACCCATAACAACTCCATCGGCGACATGTTTGGGCAAGCACACTTTGGAATACCGCAATTATGTCATGGTTTGCGTTGGAAAAAATCCAACGGATTCCTGGGGGGGTACGAATTAAATTAATATTAATAATTAGTAATTTCATTCGGATACTACATTGGTCCTTGCGCTTTACAGCCAATATAGTGTCATTACAGTAATTTCATCCGTGCCCCCCCAGGAATCCGCTGGATGAAATTACTGTAAAATTACCGTAACTCTTATAATAGGCAGTAAATCGTAAATAACTGCCAGATATTGACAGTTTCTTCTGAAAAAAATGGGCACAACACTCACAGGACATTTTCTTACCTTTTTGTAATCAAAACATTTTGGTGGACATTTTGAGGCTCAGGTCTTAAAGGGTTAAAGAAAAGCTAAGCTAATTAGCATTACTGCACTTCAACGTTAGCTTTTCTACGGTACACCATACAACTTAACCCAGTTTAAGCAGCTACTCGCTAAGCTAATGCTAATGCTAGCGATATTTGACCTGGAAGACGACCAACCATTGGAAGCAGCCCAACGACTGAATCCGGGTTTCATCCACTGACAAGCATGACTTGTGTCGCGGATGAAGACGACCCGTTCCCCGCCGATGACGGTCTGTTTACGGAGACATTTAGCCAGGATAATGTCTACAGTTTGCTGGGCGAAGAGCTCAACATACGGCAGGTGTTCGGTGCTAACCTCGGCGTGGCTGCTCCGGTCTGGGAAGCTGTAAGCGCGGATAGTTGGGACACTTTTCCTGCTTTGTGTAGACGTTGTAGGTAACATTATGGAAGTAAAGTTTTGTGGTGTTATGTGTGTGTAAACAGGCGCTACACCTGTGCCGCTACTTCGGGGAGCAGTCAGTGCAGCTAGCGGGGAAGCGCATCATCGAGCTGGGGGCAGGCACCGGGGTGGTCGGTATCCTGGCAGCTCGCCTCGGTAGGTTTGTTTTGTGTTTGTGGTGTTAAATGATATTATAAGATGCTCCTGAAGCTCCTCTGAGGCTCCCTCTGTGTGTCCATTTGGTTCAGCTGGTGTAGCCACATGCTCCTACACACCACGCTGCCTGTCATTCAGCCACGGTGTCTCCAGCAGAAGCACAGCTAACATTACAGCAGTGAAGTCAGAAGTTTGGATTCAAGGGATTTTCCTCAATTTTAACTATTATTGTTTACAGTGTGAGTAAACCTGAAGGCATCAAACTATGAGATGACACTAATAGGAATTGTCAGTGAACAAAAAGGGGGTAAAAAAAGACAAAATATGCCTTTATACTTGTTGTTTTGCTGGTAGCTTTGCACACTATTGGCCCATAGACTGTATAACTACACCTATCAGCCACAGCATTATGACCACTGACAGGTGAAGTGAAATAAACATTGTCCCAGAACAAGCACACTCCCTCATGCAAATGGAAATCCCAAATGTCACTGGTCTACCCCCGCAGGAAAATGCACCCCACCACATGGCAAAAACATCAAGCAATCAGGAACATATTGAGGAACATAACAATGGCCCAACATGTTGATTTGACCTCCAAACTTCCTAGACCCCATTCTGATCAAGCATCAACAGGATGCAGAGGAACAAGTTGGATTGACAGAGGCCTCACCGCATAAGCCAGAGTACCCAAAGGATCCACTGCCAACGTCCTGGTGCCAGACCCCATAGGACACCCAGAGAGGTCCTCTTGTCCATGCCCAGTAGTTCAGAACATTTTTGACCACATAAAGGGGACAAACACAATATTAGGAAGGTGGTCATAATGTTATGCCTGATTGGTGTGTATACAGTATATGTATTGGCTATACATTGTACATTAATATCTACCATTCACACTGCACACTCTGTATATAATGTAAATCATTCCCATTGCACTATTGTACATACTGTATAACCTTTCCCCTTTTTATTAAGCACAATTTGCACCACTGTACACATAGTATATTATCCATATTTATATTATACACTTCTGTATATTGTAACTGTCTATGCACATCTGGTTAGATGCAATCTGCATTTCGTTGCCTTGTACTTGTGACATGCAATGACAATAAAGTTGAATCTAATCTAATTTATTGGTCATGTCTTAACTAGTTTCATTATGTAGTCACCTGGCATGGTTATTATATAAATCAAGTCACCATTATTTACATGGCACGTTTAAAACAACAAGTGTTTTCCAGTTAAGAAATAACACTGGCATTTAAGAAACAAGTTTAAATATTAAGGTTAAGACCCCACAGTGTATTGATTATGTAAATATACCTGACTAATTTAAATAATAAAAATAATAACATTATTTATATAGCACCTTTTGAAAAGCTGAGTATCCAAAGTGCTTTACTGACAGGCCAGAAAAAAAGGAGGATACTCAAGGCCAGTCAGGCCAAGCCGAAAGAAAAAAAGACGAGAGAAGCAAAAAGTGGAGAATTAGAGTCAATCAATACAACAAACACTAATTGATGAAATAATAAAAACATCAAGAATGCCATATCACATTAAAGAAGAAGAATAAATAGAGGGCAAAACCATAAAAACAAGGGTAGACAGGTAATAATACAATAATAAGTAAATAACATACATTTTAAAAAGAGTAAACAAGAATAAAATGGACAACATCCTATAAAAGCAAGTCTATAAAAATGGATTTTAAAAAGTGATTCAAAAGAATTCACTGATTCTGCAGCCTTATCTCCTCAGGCATGTCTTCCAAAGCTGGGGGACCCTGATAGAGAAGAGCACGACCATGGTTGTCTCATTATTGCCAAAATGTAGCTTGAAGTTTATCACAAGTGGCCAACACTGGCAAACATGTGGGGTTTAATAGCTCTTCAGATTAGAGCCCACATTAAGAGTGGCAGACACAAATATGAAATAGACTTTGGCTTGGTTAACACTTTCTTGTTTGCTACATAAAATTATTTCATAATTTCTACAATGTAAAACAGAGTAAAAATAAAGAAAAGCCTTTAGATGCCAAGGTGTGCCTAAACATGTGACTGGTGCTATATGTAGCATTTCCATCTACACATGCATACAGGTTGTTTTTATTTGACGTCCTCTGATCTAAACACATGGAGTCAGATTTTCATATCTCTTTCTTCCAGGTGCAGAGGTGACCCTTACAGACCTTCCTCTGGCTCTTCCTCAACTTGAGGCCAACGTCTCTGGTAACATGCCTTCCAGCGGTTGGCCTTCTTCCCCTCCCACCGTCCTCCCTCTGTCCTGGGGTGAGGACCACATGAACTTCCCCTCCGACTGGGATCTGGTGCTTTGCGCAGATATAATCTACCTCCCAGAGACGTACCCGCTGCTCGTGGAGACGCTCGCTCATCTGTGCCAAAACGGAGCCTCGGTGTATCTGTCGTCCAAAATGCGAAAAGAGCACAAGACTCCCAGTTTCTACGAGGAGCATCTGCCGAGCAGATTTAATGTGGAGCTCGTGCACCGTGATGACAAACAAAACAATAATATCTACAGGGCGTCTCTGAGAACAGATCAGTGACTACAGGAACAGACTGCTACAGATGTGCACAGCTATCAGAAACACATTTATTTATTTATTTATATATTTCTGTTCTTTTATGTTGGCCTTTTTAAGCCACTTAAGAATCGGTGGTATCCTGTTACTGTCTCACTTGTTCTGAGATTATGTTTCTACAATAAACATTTGAATGTGAATACAAGTGAACAAGATAAGATGCATCATTTGTTTTTAATTGAGTTGTCTGATTACAAAGGTCTGCAAAATGTGTCTAAAAGGGGGTTTTAGTATTTTGTAAAACATTTAGTGAAAAAAATGAATCCAAAATCAGAATTTTCATGGAACTGATGAGATTAACCAACTTTTTCTGTGTATTTTAAATGTACTATACAATCAGTTACCAAGATAAAACAGGTACACGCTGTCACTGTGATTTTATATACAGTAGTCCAGCCTTCTGTTTTGTTCTGACTCCTATTCTGTGGTTCTTCCTTTTATCTCCATCTTTCTGTTATCGGTCAAACAGAAAAATTTGATTGCCAGTGTGTTTCTTCAACGGTATGTCACAGTTCATTTCTTAAAGTCTCATATATGTTTTCCACATTTCTGATTATCCCCTCGGCTAAAACAGTCTGTCTGTTGGTACAGTTTGGTTTCTGCATAGATGTTGGATATTAGAAAGAGGTCTGAGCTGCTGCGACTTCAGATTAAGCAGAAAAAAGCCACAATAACACAACTTTAAAGGCCCTGAAATCCTATTTTCTCAGTGAGTTGCATACTATTAGTGATTGGATGCTACTTGAATAGCATTTACTCATTTTATATGAGACACTTCTGAGCTGTTCAAGATTATTTGCTTATGTTTCCAGACCACTGCTGATCAAATTTCATCAAAGCATAGTCCTGATTAAGCAGATTAATTTAAGTGTTAAACTTTTAATTGCCCCAAGGATGCTTTTTCTCAAACTTTATCTGTGATGGTTGCCTTTTTAGTTTTGAATATTTAATGTGATAGTAAAATATTCAAAACCAGGTTTTCAGGGGCTTTTAATCAGGTTCATGCAGGCCCTCCCTCCATACAGGGTGACGGGGTGTATCACTCACTAAACACTTTCATCAGCAACATCTTTTTTATATACAAGCCGTGTCAAAGCTCAGAGAGGAGCAAAATTGATTCACTTTTTAGGTAATTAATTATTAGTAATGTCTTATTGTCACTGTGATTGTTACTCACTTTAGTTGAATTACAAAACCGTCAAAATTCAGCAGCCAACAGCAAATATATCTTCAAGGAGCCAGATTTGCTTTTCAAGAACTACAGAACTTCAATGCAATATTGTTTTTAGCAAGTCATATAAAACCCCAAAACAAAGTTCAGCCTATCCCAAACTGTTCTGTCAACAACAACAACAGACTGCCGTCCCTGCAGCCGGCTGTCTGTACGTACTTCATCCCCTCTCTCCTGCACACTGCTGATGTACAGACTTTCTGTTCAGGAAAGGAAAGCCTGTTTGTTACGCTGGAGAGTTTCAAAGAAAGGGAGACGACCCGACCGCGGCCCGTCACTCCCTCTGCTACAATTCAGCCGACAAAACAACAGATCCCTATCTCCATGCAGAGTCTGCTCGCCATCACGCCCAGCGCCTCCCACGCGACTGTCATGCAAAGGGATTATCACCGGTTGGGTTGATATACATTACTGTATGGGCAAAGTTATAAATTATACAGGGAAGTGTGTATAAATATTATGATAAGAAAACATCCAAGTTACATTCAGAGCTATATAAGCAGGGATTTACCTTTTTTATTATCTGCATCACAATAAAGTTACTGTTAATCCCAACACAATGATGTATCAAAAAGAGTTTTCACCTACAACATTTGTCATGACTTTCAGAAGTAAACATGAGAGTAGGTTTTATCTTCTTGTTGCATTTGACAGTGCATGCCTGTGTCATATCTAAATCCATGTTACTTTGCTTTTATTTGTTTTTACTAGTTTTGTGTGATTTTCAAATGGATGAGATCACATTTCTAAAACAAGTGCTTAGAAACTTCTTTTAGTGGTGTTTGAACTGAGTGTACTGGCTGGATGAAAGGAGAATGGGTGTGTGTGAGTGTTAGACGAGTGGGAGGGGGACCGAAAATCACTGTCCGTCCTCTTAAAACAACTTGTCCTGTTTGGACTTCATTAGACCTCATGTCACCTCATGAGCGTCAAGGACAGGAATCTGAAAATAGCAGCTGAAGGTATGTTAATGTGTTTTTATGTGACAATATCTGTCACCGTTTTTCTGCAAATACTCTTTAAAAACTTGTTTTTAGTCGATAAATATATGTCATGTTACACTTTAATAACAATAAACTCTGTGCATCTGTTTTATTTTCTTGTATTTAATTATATTTAAGGGATGTTTTTTCTCTCTCCATGCTTCAGATCTGTGTATGAGACCAAATGATGGAGTTCTGGCCCGAGAATCAGGGACAATCACATTTATACTCCAGATTTGGAACAGTTCCTGGGAGAAACTGTACACACAAGTGAGTTGAGTGCATTGAAAACTGTTTTAGTCATGACAGTAAAAGTGTTGGCTGCCTTTTTTTTAATGCTTAATTGATAAATTTACACTTAATTTGCACACTTTAGTGTTGATAATCATCTACAGCTGCAGACCGTCTTCAAAGCTACAAAATGTTCTGAATAACTTTAGAAATTGTTCCATGTTGCTGTTTATATCAGTCCACAGATACAGTGAAGTATTACCAGGAGTACCAGTGAAAATATATAAGCCTGTTTGAATTTGCTCACACTTTTTTCCACCACTTTACTCACAGCTACCACGACAGACATCAGACAGCCCATTATCCGTTGTACTATGGAGAGCAGCAGGACCACAGCAGCAGAGAGTCCAGTTACTGGACTGTACCGGGATCCAGAACAGGAGGAGCTCTACACGAGTACAGCAGCTGGACGGACCCAGAGCTGACCGCCTCTTCTTCTTCCTCCCACTTCCCTTTTATTCTGGACCGCCACACTCAGCACCACCAGGACCTGGTAGACTATCAGACCCATGAAGCCAGAGACAGAGAGTGGACGACGGCTCAGCGGGCCACGAGGGACTACGAGAGAGGATTTCTGAGAGAGGGGTGGCAGAGGAGGTGGGAGCCCTGCAGCCCCGTTCACTACAAGAGAGAAGTTTCTGCTAAGAGGAGCGACAGCAGCTACAGAGAGCTGGAGGCTTGGGCGGCTCGGTACAGCCACTCACTGCCAAGGAGGAGATGCATAGAGGCCGAGTTGAGGGGAACCTCCCAGGGGCTGGTGGGGAGTAGCAGGGCTCCAGAGAAGGACAATAGGAGTGGGACGGATCCTCAGGTGGCAGCACTGCAACATGTCCGACAATCTCCAAACATCAGAGAATCTGCACTGTGGGATAGAGGGGGCAGACAGCAAGCTACAAACTATTATCCATCACAAGCTCCTGCCCCTGACACAAGCCACATGCTGGACACGAAGGAAAACACCGGCTACCAAAGGAGGATATTCAGCCAACCTCCTGGCTATATTGCTCCTCCTCCCTACGACAGCCCACATAAAAGCTCACCTGTGATGCACCACTCTAACACCAACTGGGAGCAGGACGGTAAGAGACAAACCTACTGGTCACAGCCCACACTCAGAAAGCAGGATGTCGATTTACATGATAAGAGGAAGGAAGAGAAAGAAGAATTTACGAAACCAGAAGAAAGCAAAACCTGCACAGAACCTGAAGTATTAAAGCATCAAATACAGGAGGAAGATGCTTTACAGACAGGAGGTGTGCAGAACCCACAGTGTGAAAGCATGTCGTCTGTGCAACATCCACAAGAAGTTCAGACATCGAAAATAATCAAGGAAACATCTTCACAGGTCATTGAAGGAAGGAAGTTCAGATTAAACAAAAAGATGGGAGGGATGACCATATTCTGCCTGGTGTCTCGAATAGCTGCGGCCACCGAAACTCCATCTTTGCCACCTTTCGCCTCCCAAACTAATATTCAAAGCACGGAAACAGCAGAAGTTTCTAAAGCTGTAAGAGATGCTAATGAAAAGAACAAGCTGGCAGATGAGGTGGACTTCAGAGCATCAGCCCTCACTGAACAGACCAATGCTTCTCATGTCGAACAGAAAGAGACGCCAACCAGCACAAGAAAGGAGATGTTTGGAGATCATCTACCAAACAAAGCAGGGGCGGATGATGTCGATTCTACAAGTGGGAGACAAGTGGGTCAGTCAGAGCAGCCTGTGTCGGTCAGATACCCTTTGTGGAGGGAGCCGAGTTTCACCAGCAGGGCCGAGAGTTCATCCATAGGCTGTTTGAAACAAAACAGCGAAGAAGAAGAATCAGAAGCAGATGGTGTACAAAACCGACATTATGGCACTAATGTAAGTAGCCATCCGATAGATATTGAAGTCAGGAGACTGGACATCAAGGAGGACACAGAGGACAGTGAGGGTCTGCTGGTTATCGACACAACCTGTGTGGTCGTCAAAATGGAACTGATTCCATTGCCCAAGAAAGAGCATGTTCACTATTTAGACTCCGCAGCACATGATGAAGACAGTCCGTTTAATATTCAAACAGTTGTCCCTCCTGATGTAAACTGTGAGCTAAATGAAGATGTGACAACAGACCAGAAGGCAGAAGAAGAAGAAGAAGCCATGCAAATTAATGAACGTCCAGATTTAGACTCAAAAGAGGAACTCAAGGTAGCAGGTGAAATCTCTCTCACCTGCATGCTGTCATCTCCAGTTTCTGAGAAGGAAACCTTGGAGGAGCGCGCTGAAAGAATCCTAGGAATCCCTCTACATGACTGTATCACCGATGAGCAACCTAAAGATGAAGCACCATTATTTGATTTGTGTGCTGAGGAGCAGGATGAGGAGGCGGAACCTACTCCAGTGAACATCCATGATGAAAATAAACAAACTCCAGAGGACACAACAGAGGAGGTGGAACAATCACGGAATCTCTCGGAGGTCGTCCAAACTGAGGATGTGGTGCTTTTGAAGGATAGTGATGATGGAACAGATCAGGCGAATGAAAGTGGTGAGGATTTTGCAGGATCTCAAGAGCAAGTGTCAGATATGTCTGAAGAGAATGAAGCTGACTCCCAACTTGAAAAAGATGTTAAAACTGAGACTGAGACTCCTTTGCTTGAATCCACTGGTCAAGAAGGTACAAGTGAACAGTGTCAGGAGGAAAATCAGCCTGTTGTATATGACGATGTAAATTTTTCTAATTCTTCTTTGCCATCACCTTCCGATCTTACATCTCCCTTAAATAAGTTAGAGTCAAACACAGATGAAGGTCCTGATTCTGCATCAAATACAGCTGAAAAACTCACTCCTCTACATGAAATTTCACCCCTCCCTCCTTCACCTTTGCACCAGCTGCCATCTCCTTTTGCCCCTGACTCTTTCCAAAGCTCCACTCCCCTTACAGACCACTCCCCAAGCCCTCCTCCTCCTACTACTTTAACAGATCAAACTGCTGAAACAAAGCCCACGGCTGACAATGAAGAGGGGGAAACATCACATCGAACTGAACATGAGGTTGACATTGAGTCTCTCGCGACATATACAACAGAGGAGGTGGCGTCTCAGCAGCAGCATGAAGCGGACGATGATGAGCAAACGGAACAAAGACTTGAAACATCTAAAGAAGAGGCCATAGAAGTCAACATTTTGCAGCAACAACTTGAATGTGTCCAAGACCAGGATGTTGTTTGTGTAAAAGAGAGTTATATTGTTGAGGAACAACCACCAGAAGAAGTCAGTGAGGATCATACAGTACAGACATCTGAAACAGATGAAGAAAACATGAGTCAAATAGAAGTCAACCTTGTACAGCAACAGTTTGATTGTGGCCAAGAGGAGGATGCTTCTGAAGATAAAACCCTAAAAAACCCAGATGAGCTTCCTGCAGGTTTTTGCGAACAGACAATAAGCAGGAACAATGCTACAGACTTGCAAATGCAGGACACTGAACCCTCAGCTTCAGACTTTGAGGTGTCACCTTTGGATGAACATTCACTCCCTGAGCTTCCTTCTCCTCCTCCACAGTCAGACATACAGTTTGTTTCTCTTGTGGACTCAGTTTGTCCTTCACCTCTAAATCCTGAAGCTTCTGCTGCTGACATCCAACAAACTGCATCTCCTTCCACTCTCTCTGATTCACCCCCAGTCCTGCCTCTTAGCTCTGCTCCTGATCTCCTCCCATCTCACAAAGAGGAGCCTCAGTATCCAAAGTCCCTGTGGGATGTGGTGAATCGCATCCGGAAACATACGGCGCCCGACTCCGAGAATGAAGAAGAAGAAATAAGCGAGCTGTGGGATCCAGAGAACGTAGGGGAGGACTTGGGTTACCCAGATGAGGAGATGGTCTTTGGTGAAGCGAAGCGACAGGAGGTTGAGATGATGGATCACAAAGAGCTGAGCGGACACGCCGATGAAGACACGCTGTCCTGCAGCAGCACCAGCAGCCGCGGCTCTGGAGACACTGTGATCGTGGCGGATGAGGACGAAGTTGAGGAAATTACACTTGATGTGACAGAAAGCAACACAGATGATGAGACGGAGGAGTTTAATGCAGCCGAGGAGGAGCTGTGCTGCTCAGGAGAAGTAAAAGATGAAACTGTAGCCGAGGAGGAGAAAGATGAGGAAGACACAAATAAGTCTTTTCCAGTGGAGGTGGAGAATACAGCAGCCAGAGCAGAAATAATGGAAACTGAAGCCCTCTGAGGTCACCGTGGTCTCAGATGAGGTCAGAGGTGAGTCTATACAGCTGCCAGAGGATTAGACATACATTTGTAAATCAACTAAGCAATCAAGGCCTGAATATGACCAGTATGTTGTATTCTTGTACTTCCCTTGATAATAAATGGAAGTCTTTTCCTCAGTAAGGTTTTATAGTAGATATTTCCACACAAACTAATGTGTTTTTTAGTTTCAGTGTTTCATTTTAGAGCTTTTATTTTGACGGCTGAGAAGTGAAAACATCTGTTATGTATGTAGAAATGCAGGATTCTGACAATAACAACCTAAAACAGCTCTATTTATGTTACAGAAGTATTCCTGTAAAGCAGATTTTGTCGCAATTTTTCTTCAAATGTTTGTTGCCGTTTCTAAAGAGTAGGATTATGGAAGTAGATGGAATTAGAGAATGTATTATTTGGTGTGATTTCAGGGTTTGGTTACATTTCTGGCAAAAATCAAGCCATTGGTGTGTATTGCATGTAAATAAACACCGGAGTGCATTAACAAATAAATAAATGTAGAGTCCTTTACAGACTTTTCTTCTCGTTGTAACAGTGTTTGGTCTCCTGCTGGTTCCAAAGTCAAGAAATAATTTTTGAAAATAAACTCAAGTGATTAGAAAAATGAAAATTTAAAAGGTTTACATTTTACATGACTGTATCCAAGCTCAAAAATCATCATTCGAAGTTTAAAAATGCATTTTTTTTTTTTTTGTGGTAATGATATCAACATTGAGGCAAGCTATTTTGCACAACTTCTTAAATATTCAATTTCTCCAACAGTCTTATATTTTCAATTATGTCAGCAGTTTATTGCTCTAAATATGTCCTTATTTACATTTATCATATGGGGAAGTGGTGGCCTAGTGGTCCTAGAGGATTGTGAAGCGAACTGGTAACTGGTGGGTCTCCAGTTCGAGCCCTCGGACTGGCAAGAGGTTGAGGTGGGAAAGTGAGAGCGACTGCTTGACTGAGTCACCACCACTGTGGGCCCTTAAGCAAGGCCCTTAACCTCTGACTGCTCCCTGGGCGCTGCACCGCAGCAGCCCACTGCTCTTAGTACGTATAATTAAGGTTAACTTTGAATTGGGATGGGTCAAATGCAGAGAAGGAATTTCCCCCAGGGGATCAATAAAGGTTAGATTATTTATATTATTACTAAATTCCTCAGTAAAACATGTAAGCTCATGCAAAACATCAGTATTTAATAGTATAAGTGATGATTTAAATGATTTATGACCAAAGCTCTACGACTTCTAGTTCAGAAATGAGCAGCTTAAGTCGTGTTGATGTTGTACAAATATATTTCCATTGATTGAAGACAAAACAGATTCAGAAAACGTACAAATTTTTTTTATAAAAAAAAGGAAATTTCAGGAGAATGCTCACATGACAGTAAATTCAGTTGTTGTTTTTTTCACATAAATGACACCACAAATACTTCCTGACCTTTCCACATGGACAGTACAGCATTAGGACCAACCGGCCACATTACAGTGTCTGTTGTTCACTGCGGCGCCCTCTAGTGGAGTTCAGTTACACTACACTGCTGGAAAAACTAAACTTTACTACAATCTTGATGCTCATATTAAAATTAACTCTGTTATTATCATAATGCAAAGGGGCTGAGGCTGGTTTTGGTAGTGTTTACTCAAAAGGCAAAAAAGCAAATATGTGAAATATTTGTGCAGTTTTGGTTCAGTTACACTTCTGTGTATTTTTTTTTGACTACAGTTCCCATTAATCCCTACTGTTTGCCACATTTCACCCTCACTCCTCTTGAGAACTTTGTTACCAAACTGCAATTTACTTCAAGATAAGAGCTGATTGGGGCAGTTTATGTATCACTGTCAAAAAACTGAAATAAAAATGAAATACCTGGGAGTGTTTTAAAGTCACTATGGGTCACTAGAAGCTACGAAGTTTGAATTCACAATTCCTCATGAGGAAGTAAATAGATTTTCAGTATTTAGATATTTAATGACAACAACCTGATACATCTGACTCTTCTTCTGAATTGGCTGCTAATCTTTGGTTAGTAATTTCTCAGGTGGAAAAGGTGTGTTAAGTTCTAAAACAGATGAAGAAGCGTTACATACTGTTTAAGCAAACTGACCAACAATTCTATACATGAAATCTGCTGATTTTGGACGAGGGTCAGCGTTTGAATAGCGTGAAACTACCTGGAAAACATTAAGTGATGAAGGCACATGTTACACAATGCACTTTTAAATTGTGGCCTTTAAGATTTCACTTTTACTTAGAGGAAAATCAAAAAAAGGAGAACAAAACTGGCATCAGTTAATGCTGGGATTTTGGACAGTTCAATATATATTGATGAGCATTAAAAACTCTCTTCTAAAGCTACAACTTAAAGTGTCATTTGGCATCAGATGTCACTTTCATCAGTGAGCAGGCAGTGTGAGTATCAGTTCATTGTAAATTAAAGAAGACTTCCTGCTATCAGCACTTAACTTTAGGACAGAGTTTTTAAATTGTGCATGAATATGAGTTGATGGACCATAAATTCAACCTGATCTCAGTGAATCCTGGAAGAAATTTTTAATCTACTGGGGAGTCTAACTTCATTTTTGCAGTTTCACAGTTTCAGTTTGAGCATTTGAGGGGAAGGTTAGCACCTTTACAGGAGAGACAGAAAGTGGACGAGTGTAATAACTTACAGTACATGAACAAGTGACCAAATAATACGACTAGAAAAGTGGTCCATCTCTTCTCCGTGATCATTTTCAGGTAGATATTCTTTTTTTTTTTTTTTTAAATAAAGATTTTCATACATCTTGTAGCACGACCCTGGTATAAACTAGTGACAAGTGAAAACAGTACAGCACCGACCATCTCAGCGGAGACGGCAGCCGTGGCGAGATCATATCAAAGTTCATCGTGGGGCATTTTCAGAGCGTGATCACAGAGGTCTGAGGAGTAAAGAAGAAATCAACGTATTAAAGCAGTGAGACAACACAACAGAAGTGTGCGGAACAACTCATTCAAAGTCTAAACATACCTGTCCTCTTACTGCAGAGCTTGTCTTTAACATTATCTGTTTCGTGAGCGAAGAATTCAATGATTTCATCTTCGTGCTGTTCAACAATCGTTTCACACTAGAGAAAAAAATAATTATTAAAAAACGGCACAGGATTTACAATCTATCAATGTAAGGCTAATAAAAACACATGATGCCATTTTAAGGTTTTTCTGTGGAACTTCTTCTACTCACTGAAAACTTTAAACTGGATGTAACTCTTGAATCCAGCGAGGCCTCCGACAGGTCCATGGCCTCGCCGCTCCGAGACTTGATCCTGATGTAAGACTTCCTGTTTGTGGTGGAATCTATTCGCTCACCGTAGTCCGCCATCCTCTCACAAACGCTCTCCATCAGGTCCAGGAGGTTTCCCTCGGAGCGAGCCAGAGGAACCTGAGGGCAGCAAAGGACATGAAAAACTCAGGATAAAAGATGATTTGAGGTTTTTACCACTAAAATTTAGACCTTGTTGATTAGATGTAGATCCTTTTGATTCAATTCCATGTCTATCTCTTCTTTTGTGTCTTCATATTATAACAAATGTAGGAATAATAGATTATATGGTAACACTGTATTTGGCAATCTAGTGTTCATCCCCAGTTTCTAGGAGTCCTGCACCTTTATGGAAATATTATAACCATGGCTAGAAGTAGACAGAACTCAGAAATGTCTTTTGAGCACTGCAACAGAAGGAGGTGAAGGATTTGGGACATTTCCCTTATGGATGCCCTGTGTTCACTCCGTCTTCTCCACCCAGGTGGCAAAACCTGATCCAGCAGTGCCCCAAACTTTGATCTAAATTTGTCTAATGACTAAAGGTGGGTCTGGTTTTTTGAGGTTCTACATAAGAGTAAAGAAAGTACTTGCATTAGTTAGGTTACGTTATGCAGCTTTTAATACTGCAGTGTCTTTACTGTTACATTAGTCCATAAAAAAAGGGTCTCAGCCTTAAAATATATTAGAGTCGGGCGCCCCGGTAGCCTAACGGTTATGTCGCGTCACCCAAGTGCAGAGGCGTAGCGGCTGTCCTGGGTTTGATTTCAACCTCGGGCATTTACCTTATGTCCTTCCCCACTCTCTCCAGTTTCTGACTCTATCCACTGTCCTATCCAGTAAAGGCATAAAAGGCCAAAGATAAATCTTTTAAAAAATGTATTAGAGTCAAGAAAAGTAGCATTTTATACACATTTTGTAGGGTTTAATCTGTAATATGTAAACTACTCTGGTATTATCACACCTTAAATAACACCACAGGATCTTAACTGCAGTGTTTGGTCCTGTGTGGCTATTTTCAAAACTCCAAATTATCGGAACACACTTTGGCACAGTGTCTTGACTTGTCTTAACTTAACTAGCTTATCTTGTTTATGTTGCATGTTTGCGATCTTATTTATTTGTTGAATGTGTTTTTATTATTCATCTAATGTGACATTTGTATTATTGTACAGTACTTTGTAACTTTGAACGCTGTTGTATTATTTTGGGTTCAACAAACTTTTAAAACTGTAAGTAGTATTTTGGGTGGAATAAACCCTCTAAAACCTTAATTCATTAGTTAAAAAGTAAATTTTGGGTGGAGCAAAATATAGTTAACACACATAAGAACACTGTACATACTGTCTCACAATTGTTAGTTATTGAATTTGGTAGTGACAGGAAAAAAATAATTTTGAATTTCTAAAGGTATATCTAAATTAATTTGTTTTATCTTGTGTTCTTTAAGTTATAGTTCTTTTAGGAAGTACAACAACGTAGACAGAAAGTAGTATTTTGGGTGGAATAAACCTTTAAAACCACAACTCATTAGTTAAAAAGTACTATTTGGGTGGAGCAAAATATGGTTAGTTGATGGATTCTGTTTTGTAAGCTGTTAAAGGCACATAAGAATGCTGTATATACTGTAAAAATAAAATAAAATAAAATAAAGTAGTTATTGAATTTGGTAGTGACAGGAAAGAACTATTTTTATTTTATTTTATCATGTTCTTTAACTTTTGCTTTTGTGTAGTTGTTCTGTTTTAGATGTATTTGGTTTGTTTATTTATGTATATGAAAAAATAACTTTGTAATTCTGATGATGAAGATGGAACTAAATCTCCTCCTACAGCAGCTCCACAGTGGGCTGGACTCCTACGTGGCCCTTCTGCTGCTCCTCACCTCCCTGATGGACTGGCTGCCGTCCGGGTTGATCCTGAAGGAGCCGGTCTGGATCATCTTCTTGGGGTCCACCTGGGAGATGGCCCACTCCATCTCATCCACCAGAGCCCTGCAGGCTGTCAGCAGCAGGAGACACGTTAGTGCTGAGCTCTGAATGAACACACTGCAGCCGTAGAGGAACATGCAGCCTCTTTACCTCCACACCTGACGTCCTGAGCCTGTCTGGCCGCCTGGCAGCAGCTCAGCAGGAGACACGCAAACACCCACGGAGCGAACAGGAGAGCAGCTTCCCTCATTTTGCGTCTGAACACACACAAATGAGCATCACACATTCTGCGCATGAACACCCAGAGATAAGTTCGTCTCAGCCGCCGTTAACTCCAATAATGTCTCCGTCCGACAACCAGGACGTAGACGGAGCCACAGAGCCTCCGTGGGTCCAACTTTTCATTCATCTTACCTGGTACCGGCGGCGTTTCTCGGAGCTTCACGGTCCTCCACGCTCTGCCATCAGCCCTTGAAATGTGGTGACGTAGCAGCGGAGCACCGGACAGGATGTGGAGCGCGAGACTGCTCGGACAGCGCCCTCACGCGGCCGGGAAGATTCCTGCAGTTTCAGGACCGCATTTCTAGGACCCTTGTTTTTAATGGAGTCCACCTGTTTACTTCACAGAGTAGCTAGCTTTTCTAGTCCACAGACACGGGCAAAAAAAATTGTGAAGTTTTATGTGGAATAAATCTTTAAACCCACAACTTACAACTTAGAAAGTGGTTGAAATAAGCCTTTAGAACTATACGTAATATCTTGGGTGGAACAAACTTTCAAAGTAGCTATAAGTAGTGTGAAGAGACAAAACCCTTTGAAACAATAACTAATTAGTTAGAAAGAACTATTTGGAAAAAGAAGAGGGAAAAGCAGTATTTTGGGTGGGAGAATACATTACAACTATATGTCGTATTGTAGGTGGAACAAACCTTTAAAACTATAAACAGCATTTTGGTTAAAATAAATCTTTAAAACTGTATATAGTATTTCATGGGGAAATAAACCGTTACAACTATAATAACTTGGACAGACAGCAGTATTTTGGGTGGAATAAACCTTTAAAACTATAATCAAGGATTAGGGTTAATCAAGTTGGACATTGGAGTTTTAGTGAATGATTTTGACCTTTCGATGAGATTCCACTGATTATAGTGAGTTAACAAACAGGAGTAATCTGAATACAATGAAGTGAAAGTGTGCTGCAGGAATCTAAATGTGTCCTGTTCTGCTAATCGGCACTTACATGTAAAACACAGACTAATGAACACACCAGTAATGACACCAGATGAATGCACATATTTTGACTTGTCATATAGTAGGGAAGGCACAGGAGTTACTAATTCCTATTCACAATGCATTTTTAGTTTCCCACTTACCCATGCCAGTGGTATTTAGGTATCAATCATTTTATTATCTAAGCTATACCTGTGCTTTTCCTACTGTGACATGTCAAAATGTTTTCTGTGCTAAAGGCTTGCTAGGTTGGGAGGACATAAAATCTAATTCAGGCACCAGAATCAATAACCACAACTGAGCAAACAGATACTTTAGATAGTCCCAGTTTTAATCCAGCAGTAAACCTTGAGGACATCACGGAAAACAAAGAACAGCCCAAACTGTACTGATTGAAAATTCTTTTCAGTTTATTGGATGAGAAGATACCTTTTTGTCTTATGGTGTTTGGTCTTAAGAACGTATACTTTGTACATTCAGCCACCTTGGAGGTTAATAAGGTCCAATTAATGACCACAGTTACATGACAGTTTCACACTTTCCATTGCTGTGCCAAACAATTTCCAATTATACAGGAAAGGAACAAAAAAAATATCAGGTTATGAGGGATACAGAATAAAAAGCAGCTCTGAATGAGTAACTGAACAGAACAGTGTTTTTCTGTGGGATATTTATGAAAAAGACCTCAGGGATGAGTTTCTTTCTAGGGTTGTTCACTAAAAAAAGACAAAATAAAAGTTTGAAAACAATCCTTTAAAAAGGGACAATATTTAAAGGAGTTTTTCACTTTTTTATTCAGCAATAATCAAACATAAAATATAATTTAAAACATAGGACCTTTAAACAAAACAGCAGAAAACCGTCCTGCCTTATGGTCTTAATATGGTTCAATTTCATAATTCAGAAAAAAACTTACAATATAGTACAGCTGCAGTTTTCTGTCTGGACACGAGACCAGAAAACAGTCTCTGAAAGGTTTTCCCAAATTCTTTATAGTATTTTAAGATGCAACACATACAACAGGGGCAGTGGTGGTCTAGTGCTTTGTGAAGCGAACTTGTAACTGGTGGGTTACCGGTTCGAGCCCCCGGACTGGCAAGAGGTTGAGGTGGGAAAGTGAGAGCGACCGCTTGTCCCAGTCACCACCACTGTGGGCCCTTGAGCAAGGCCCTTAACCCCTGACTGCTCCCCAGGCACTGCACCGCGGCAGCCCACTGCTCCTAGTATGTATAGTTAAGGTTAACTTTGAATAGGATGGGTCAAATGCAGAGAAGGAATTTCCCCAAGGGGATCAAGAAAGGTTAGATTATTATTATTATTATCTGAATCAAATGTAATTCCTTGAAGTTGCTCCTGTTTAAGTGTCGGTGTAAATTCTTACTCTATGTTAGAATATGGCTTTTCTTTTGGACAAGAGTGGAAGGGAACCTTTTGAAAAAAATAGATTTCACTTTATTTTACTTCCATAAAATCTAGAACTGAATTCAAATGTTTGGAATCATGGATTTTGGCATTGAACTGGCCAAATATCTCTTTAAAAACTATTAAACTGTTAACAAATCTAATAGTTCTAAACATACTTCTAAATGAAATTTGAATTTGTGTGGCGCAAAATATCAATGTAGAAATTCCTCCTTGCTTTACTTTACCTCCACAGTGTAACAAAACAAAAAACAATTTCATATTAAGCAGTGAAGGGTTTGCATCCGACTCTTCCTCTCCTCCAGCAGAGAGGAGTTTCCCATGGCAGAGGCCCAAAGCAAAGCTCCTCACCAAGTGTTGGCTAACCTCGCCCGGCTGTGACAACAAGAAGGGCACCGGAGTTAACATTTAGATAACGGATGTGTGTGCCGCTTTCGATTTCCATTCCTGGTGACAGGGAATCTTAGGAGCACATCACCGGTTGTGTTTGTGTGTGAGCGAGTGTTGTGTGGGGGGGGAGGGCACGCCTGTGTTTCCTGCTTCTCAGGGGTGATGTGGAGGAACGCCGAAATTCCTCATTCTGTTGTCCTCTGAGGCATGGCCAGCCCTCTGTCAGCTTTTACTAACCAGATGCATCCGAAACAGGCACCGAGGCTGAAGGCAGGGGATATTGCCTGCTGTGTAGCTGTCGACTTGTTTCTTATTGCATGCCTGTGTTGAGCAGGGTGGCAAGTGTGTTGTGTGTACGTGTGAAAGAGGGGGGGGTGGAGGTTAGGAGGTTGTCAGCCTGTCTGTGTGTGTAAAATGTGTGTGGCAGGACATGCTATGAATTTAGGAGCGCGTATCATCCACCACACACACACTCCACCAGTCTTTGCACCACCTGACTTTTGGATTGTAACTAGCATCAGTCTCTGCCATGGTGTGGCCTGTAAGTTTGGTCCAGTTAGTATTCCCTAACCTCTCTGCTTAATGACATACAGTAGAGAGTGTGTGTGTGTGTGAATGTGTGTGTGACAGAGAGTGATAAATCGAGAGAAAAACTGAGAGAAAGCAATGTGAGTTTTTTTTCCTTCTTTTTAGCCCTTTTCCTCTTTTATGTGTGCATATGTCTGTGTGTGTTTGTGTGTGTGCATGTCTGTGTGTGTGTGCGTGTGTGTGAAGGATCTCCTCCATCCTGTAGATTTGTGTCTTTGTGTGATACTTTGCAATCTCATCTCCATCTAAAACTCCTGCAGGCCCTGTGCACCATTATCACGCAGTTGCAATAAAACCCACAGTAATTAAAGGGGATCTGGCTGTAATTGCCTCAGTGAATCAACTTAATCAGCACCTGTGCTCACAGTCAACCTAATGGTGCAATCTAACCTTTTAATACCCCAGAAATTAGAATTGTAAAAAATTATACACATGATAATCATTCTGTATTTTGAAACTCTTGAGTGGACAATGAGTGGACCATTGTCCAAGGCAAATATTAAAGCTGCAGTCTGCTGAGTGGGCATATGAGAGAGAGTGCGTCAGTAAGAGAGAGAGAGAGAGAGAGAGAGAGAGAGGGAGGGAGGGAGAGACAGAGTAGAACGTTAATGCATAAATCTAAATGTAAGAGGCTGCCACTCAGAAGAACAAGGTCGGTGGTTGGCTGCGGTGTTGTGTGAGCAGCAGCGCGCAATGTGCCTGCAGAGTAGGCAGCA
>OMNN01096275.1:0-16087 GCA_900302755.1 Chromis chromis
CTCAGGGTGTCCTATGGGGTCTGGCACCAGGACGTTGGCTGTGGATCCTTTGGGTACTCTGGCTTGTGCAGTGGGGCCTCTGTCAATCCAACTTGTTCCACTGCATCCTGTTGATGCTTGATCAGAATGGGGTCTAGGAAGTTTGGAGGTCAAATTAACATCTTGGGCCATTGTCATGTTCCTCAAGTTGTTCCTGATTGGTTGATGTTTTTTCCATGTGGTGGGGTGCATTTTCCTGCAGGGGTAGGCCAGTGACATTTGGGATTTGCATGAGGGAGTGTGCTTGTTCTAGGACAATGTTTATTTGGATGTCTAAGTCTCATCAACACGGATGTTAAAATCCAATCAATGTTATTCACTTCACCTGTCAGTGGTCATAATGTTGTGGCTGATCGGTGTATAAAAACCTCATGGGCTGCCCTGGTTGTCTAGTAGTACCACATAACCACCACATTTCCTTACCTGTATCTCTGCAGTCACTGTCAAATAAAATTCTTTAGAAAAACATCATCATCATCTGTCAAAATGTTGGTTTTCTTCTCTATTCTCTTTTCTTCACAGGTGTTTTACCCCAAAGACAGCTTCAACAATCCTCTGGTGCTCGATCTCATTTTCAAACAGGTAACTTTTTTTTTTCCATTCACCTTTTTTTTTTTTTTTTTTTTAACTTCTCACCAATTTGTGCACTGTACGCTTTGCTCATAACGGGAAGATCATAGAAAGATCCAGCTAAATTATTTCTAACAATTCCTCTTTTCTCTCCTCTTTTCTGTTCTCCAGATCGTGAATGACACCCTGTCAGAGGCGTGTGTTCGCATCACGCGGGATGAAAGGCAGAAAATGAAAGCGCTTTTCGGTAGTCTGTCTGTTCTCCTTGGAGACGTTTTTTTTAAGACTGTACGCTTTAATCCAAACAGATCTCTTTGACATTCATGAGTTTGCGTGCCTGTTTGTGTGTTTGACAGCTAAACACGGTGTTGAACAGAATATGGATCCAGTGGAGGAGCACGTGAAGAAAACAATTGTCACGGCAGCCAGAGAAACGTGGGAAATATACTTCTCGCGACTCTTCCCTGCCTCGGTGAGGGTGGTGGTGTATCCATAGAGGGAAATAATCACTGAGGGAGTGTGTTGTTTTCATTTCTATTAAGGCCGTCCTTCTTTATATGTGTTTGTATGTGTGTGCAGGGCAGTGTAGGAACAGGTGTGCAAGTGCTGTCGGTGTCCCACAGCGGCATTAAACTGCTGAAGACTGTAAGAAGCAGCGCTGCAGCTCCAGACTACTTCAGAGTTCTTCGACCGTACACGTATGTGCTGTCTCTTGACTTTGTTTGCAAACTCTAAGTAGCATTTTTATGTTGTCTGATAAAGCAGGAAGTGTTTCTTATTATTATTATTAGAATAAATGTCAGGTGAGTTCTCGATTACAAATACAACAAATTGTCTTGGTAATTTTCTTTTAATTTAAGGCTTCAGAAAAGATGAATCACAGTTTGATCAACTTAGATTTGAGCATGGTTACAAATAATTCACATCACGCCACATCAGTGTCATCCATCCGTCCATCGATTTTCTTCTGCTTATCCGGAGTCGGGTCGCGGAGGCAGCAGACGAAGCAGGTCATTCCAGACGTCCCTCCCCCAGCAAACGCTTTGCAGCTCTTCCTGGGGGATCCCGAGGCAATCCCAGGCCAGACGAGATACACAATCCCTTCAGCGGGTTCTGGGTCTACCCCGGGGTCTCCTCCCAGGTGGACATGCTCAGAAAACCTCCAAAGGAAGCCTCCCTGGAGGCATCCGAATCAGATGTCCACACAACCTCAACTGGCTCCTTTCGACGCGAAGGAGCAGCGGCTCTACTCCGAGCTCCCTCTGGATGTCCAAGCTTCTCACCCTATCTCGAAGGCTGAGCCCAGCCACCCTGCGGAAGACGCTCATTTCGGCCGCTTGTACCCGCGATGTCGTTCTTTTGGTCACTACCAAGAGCTCATGACCATAGGAATTAGACTGGTACATCGAGAGCTTTGCCCTACGGCTCAGCTTCCTCTTCACCATGACGGTCCGTTACAACGCCCGCATTACTGCTGATGCTGCATCAAGCCGCCTGTCTCAGTTAACTACTAACCTCATGTTGCAGATGTTGTCGTCTTAGACACTCTTTGCAACAATTTCATCTGATTTTATTGTCTTTGCCCTTATTGCCAAATGATGGCACTTGTCTCTTCGGATCGGACTCTTGCAGATGCTGCACCTCACTGACTGAATCCCATCTTTCCGTTTATATTGAAGTCATCCATCCATTATCTGTACAGGTTTATACAGGCTTAGGGTATCGGGGGGGCTGGAGTCTATCCCAGCTGTCTAAGGTGAAGGCAGGGTTCACCTGCATGCCACACAGAGAAAGACAACCAAGCACACTCACATTCACACCTACGGACAATTTAGACTCACCAATTGACCTCAGCATGTCTTTGGACTGTGGGAGGAAGCAGGAGAACCCGGTGAGAACAGGGAGAACATGCAAACTCCACACAGAAAGATCCCAGGAAGGCCGGGACAGGCCTGGCTCAGGTTATAAAGTGGGTTGTCCACTGACTGTAAGGTTGGCGGTTCAATCCCTGGCCCCTCCACATGCTTCAATCCCCGGCCCGTCCACATACTGAAGTATCCTTGGGCAAGACACTGAACCCCAAATTGCCTCAGATGTACGTTGCTTTGGATAAAAGCATCTGCTAAATGAAATTGTAGAATTGTAGCTAGCCAGGGAATCATAGATCATTACATGTTAACTAGCCTAACCTCACTAATCCTCCAAAACCCTCAATAGTGTCTCGCTATTTGTTTGCTTTCGGGATCTGAGGGAGCATTTTGGCACTGAAAAGCCAATTACATCACACTGAACAAGCAGCCTGATCAGTGCTGGATTTTTGAGGCTAATACCAATATTTGAGAGACAGTTTTATTTATTAGGTGACAATATATTGGCTGATGCTGTCTGCTTGCGTGGTTCTAACATCCAACTTGCCCTGCGTTTTTCCAGCTATGCAGACATCCTGTTTGTGACCATCCCATCCGAGAACATGCTGGAGTTCAATCTGACCAATGAGAAGCTGATCCTGTTCTCAGCCAAGGCGCCGCAAGTCAAACATCTCATAGACACCTTCATCAATGAGATCAAAAAGGCACAGTGCACACACACAAACACACAATTCCTTTCAACTATGAAACTATCAGTCAGTTTTAATTAGAAAAAACATCCCAGTTGATTTGTTAAAGGGCAGATAAACAACAACAAATCACCTCTCAGCTGCATTATTTCTTAGTTGACAAGAAGATTTGCTTATTTGAACAATCAAAAACAGATTAGTTAGAGACAAGTTAGAAACCCTGTGAAACAAGATTGAGTACACCTGTGATTTCCAATCAGCCTAACTGCATGAACACGGTTATAGTCTACAGAATCTTGACAGAAGAGGAATATTGCAGCATGATAATCATCCAAAGCACACTGCGAAAACAGAGTTTCTACAGAAGAAAAAAGTGTTTTAAAGAGAAAGGAAGATCAGAACAACCCCTCCAGCAAAGGGGAACTAAAAAAATACTCTCATCAGGACAACTCATCCTCAAGTTTGACCTCCAGAATCTCAGTAATGAAAGGGGCCTGTACTTTTAATGTAGTAAATCTAAACTACTTTTAATTGTACATGACAGCAAATACCCCCCTGTTCATGTAAGAAGTCATTTTATTATTGTAAAGTCATACAGTTTAGAGTTATTTTACATTGAAGGTATAATGTACAGGGATATACTAACTTCTGTTGTATACTTTATAAACACTCATCTTTTTTTTGTACAGTTCTAATTGAAAACACAGAAACAAACAGTCATATGTGACAAAGCAGGAGTGTCCATTCATCTGTTTTTCCTCTTCACCTCTTAGGACTCGGATTATGTGGTCGCAGAGCGTAACTTTGTGACAGACGACCGCTCCATGCTCAATTTCCACAAAGGAGACGTCGTCAGGCTGCAGGTTATGGATGGGCTGGAGAAAGGTGAGACGCTGCTGTATAGTGGAGGTTCTGTTCTGGGTGAATCTGTGATCTGGGCGTAAGGATGTTCATCACCTCGCGTATCCTCCAGGTTACAGCTACGGCTGCGTGGTGAAGAAGAAGGTTGTGTTTCTGGAGGAGCTGAAGAGAGACACTCAAGACTTTGGTGAGTGTTCGTCAAGTTTAATTGAAAACAGAATCTATAAACTTCACATCTTTGCACCCAGATGTTAGCATCGCGGCCGAGGCCCAAATACAAACGTGGTGACAATTCAAAATGACAGCTTCGAAAGATTTACTAACCTGAACTGTGTCTGTGCACCCTGGAGATATAACAGGGTTTTTTTAAGCCCAGAAAAAATAGGTGCAGTGATGTTGACAGCCCCCGCGGCACTCTTTAAATACAATATTGTATCAGAAAATTATTTTCCAGATGGAAGATGGCAGCGCAATTTGAAAAATATTGATTCACGTTGTTTCTTCAGGTCATAAATGATGAAATAGCAGCAGAGATGTCACATCAAACAGATACTGGATAAGACAGACTTCGGTGAAAGTGCACCTGCACACATATTTGCAATTTATTGTGATGTGTTTGTTTTTATCCTCAAATCTGGACCTAAAAACTGTCCATAAATGAAACACACAGAGCACTCTATGCTCAGGTTTCTGCTTTATTTGAATCCATCCTGCACCACTCAAACCACTGAGGTCTGGTTTCATAGTTAAGTTGCAGCAATAAAAAAACAGCAATTGTACATGCATACTTCTTCAGTGTGAATTTAAGATATGACAACACATTTTACATCAACCATTACCCATAAAGCTCAAAGGCGTGTGTGTGTTCATACATAATGTTGTAGGGACTCACTGCCTGCCTGAGAACAAAAAGCTGGTAACACAAAGTTTTATTGTGTCTCAAAACTCCCCTAAAATTGCATTATGCGTCTTATCTTTTGAATTACATTTGAAATATAGGGTGTAATTGCAATTAATCACGGCTAACTTGTTAGCAAACATTTGCAGAGTCGTGGTTCCATACCCACCTGATGAACGTAAATGCAATAATTACTCTTTGATTAGCTTTTGGTTCCCACTAAATCCTGAGGGAACTGCCGGACTCTTTAGCAGCTGCATGCTTCACTGCTAGCTGCTTTTCCTATCAACTGTTTGGTGCTGGCAGGTACTGTAGCATGAAGAGCTGCTGCTGGAAATTATGTTGATGAGAGTGTTGAACTAACACCAAAACAATGACCTACTAGACTTTAAAAGCTGAGGAGAACTGCAGAGTCAAGTGATAATTCTCTTTATAGCCACACACATTATACATAGTGGTGTAAATAAGGAAAACTAATGATTGCCCTTTTAATTTTATGGGTTAATACTCTGATAGCTTTATGGATTGACTGACCACCAGGAGAAGGTTGGGGTTAATCATGTAGTGACTGAGTTAACCTTCGTGGAATCAATGCAAGTCGTCACCAGTGACAGGAACAGCCATGTGTGCTGTATCTATAATTAGCCCAGAGGTTGCATTATGTGCCAGGTTATCAGCGCTACAGCTTAGCCGAGTCAAGTCTTGTAAATGATAAAGAAAAGCATGCAGATAAGGATCTGTCTTGTTTAAATGAAAGGGTGACCTGCTCTCCGAGGGAAGGCAGATAGTGATCAGGGCTTAGGAGGGGAGGGTTGTTTAAGGGCACAAAGCAATCAGGTGTGTGTATAAGTGCGCGCTGTAATCCTCTGCTCTGTGTTTGTGTACCAGGTTGGAAGTTTGGCGCCGTGTTCGGCCGCTCTGGCGCCTTCCCAGTCGAGTGCGTCCATCCCGTTGCTCCTCCTGATTTCCTGTCGCTGCCACTGGACCGCAAAGCGGAGCCTCGAGGTGGAGCGGGACAGTTCGCTGTGTCATCAGCGGTTGCTGTTGCCGTGGCGTCGACCATGGCTGCGCATGAAATCGATCAAACGATTGAGGTTCACAGGCACAGACACGCGCTCACATGGGGATTTGTTTTTTTTCTGTCTGTCAAACTGAACTCAGATTGTTTTTCACTGTCACTCTTTGCCTTATAGAAAGTTTCCCTTGATGGCTTTGGTGATGGAGACCTGGATGAGAGGGCCCTGCAGGACAGTAAATATGACATGTTGGAGTTTGCCAAGAAGTACTTCAGACAGGCACCCAGTGGGAAGGGGTGAGACACAAACACACAGACTAACACTCCACCTTCTCATGTTTGAATTCAGTGGTGGAAAGTAACAAAGCATATTATACAAGATCTGTATTCAAGTACAATTGTGAGATCCTACTTTATTAATTTACACTTTACGTTGTAGTGCTACTCCACAACTTTATACTTAAGTAGAAACTTTTATTTGTCACGAATACATTTTTTACAGCATTGTGAAATGTGGTTTTCGTATATCCCAGTTGGGGTCAGAGAGCAGGGTCAGCCATGGTACGGCTCCCCTGGAGCAGGAAGGGTTAAGGGCCTTGCCCAACACTGGCCGCATTGGGGTTTGATCCTCTGACCTTCTGATCAGCATCCCAGGGACTTAACCGTTGCACCACCACTGCCCCTACTTAACAACTTTACTTGATGCTTATTTTGCAGGATTTACATACAAAAAATATAATTATCTGGAATAATTATGAGAAATTAAGGTGCATTGTTGCAAACTAGGGCTGCACGGTGGCTCGGTTGTTAGCACTGTTGCCTAATAGCTAGAACACCGGTTCGCGTCCCGGCCTGGGCCTGGAATCTTTCTGTGTGGAGTTTGCATGTTCTCCTTGTGCAGCGTGGGTTTTCACTGGGTACTCCGGCTTCCTCCCACAGTCCAGAAACATGCTGAGGTTAATTGGTGATTCTAAATTGTCCATAGATGTGAATGAGAGTGTGCTTGGTTTGTCTGGCGACCTGTCCAGGGTGTCCCCTGCCTTCGTCCCGAGTCGGCTGGGATAGGCTCCAGCCCCCCCGTGACCCTACAGAGGATTAAGCGGTGTATAGATAATGGAGGGATGGATGTTGCAAACTAGTGTAGTACCTCCAGTAAAATGTGGAACCACTGCTGCTCAGAGGATTTCAATATAATGCGAACATCTGCATCACCCCTGCCCACAAGCAGCCAAAGGCCCCTTGATGACACCCAAAACACCCCCAAAATGGCCACCCTAAATCCAATCTACATGACACTCGACACTGCACTTCCTTGAGGCCTCAGCAAAATCCCCGCCAAGTTTGTCGAGATATGCAAAGAACCAAGACCCACAGAAGAGATTCCTTTAATTTATTAGTGAGATTAAACCACCCAGGTGTATATAAAGTAGTTAAATGAGCTCGACCTTCATTAAGCAGCTACAGCTTTAAAGTAACAACATCAATTATAATGACTGAATAATAAAACACTGTAACACTGCATTGGCCACTCTACATAATGATTACATTAAAATATATTCTGCTAAAAATACTTGTGTACTTTTATTGAACTGAAGTTATTTTTAGTGTGTTGTTGCTGCTTCTCCTTAATCATCAGAATATGTTGTTTAAATCTAAAGGCAGCCCACTGTGACTGATTCTCTTATAGAGATTCCCTGAAGAGCAAAAGCAAGAACAGAGACTCCAGGGATCCCATTGAAATGATCAGGTTCTCCAAGGTGCCCTGCTTCTTCTCGCTATCTTCTTATAATGCTGTGGGCGTATCGAGTTGTTCATATTACATTTGTCTTGTATGATTTTCTCCTTTGCAGACTCCTCTGACTGAGTCTCTGATAGAGTTCACAGACTCAGCCATGAACAGAGTGGCAGCTGATCTCTTCCTGTGTAAGTTCTCGCCTTCTCTCCTCTAATTACATCATCTTATTACCGACTGACACGCTTTTGTAACTTCTGACATCTATTGCATGTCTGCCTCTGCAACCTTGAAGACGGATCCTTCTTCAGTTGCACTTTCGTTTAGTTAAAGGGATTTTTGCGGGGCAGTTTTTTCTTATCTAAATCGAGGGTCTAGGGACAGCGGATGATGTGTGCTGTACAGATTATAAAGCCCCTCGAGGCAAATTTGTGATACATGATAGAAAAATGACATGACGCTCAAGCGCTAGATTTCTCTGCAAAGACTGCTTTTTAAAACTTTAATACTGTTGATGTGTGTGTTTGTGTGCGTGCGTGCGTGCGTGCGTGCGTGCGTGCGTGCGTGTGTGTGTGTGTGTGTGTGTGTGTGTGTGTGTGTGTGTCTAGGTGACTGTGTCATAGCTGTCACTGATATGTATGAGAGTTTGGGGAACAGAGTAGAGTTCAGCATACAAAGCAGATAAGATGAGGAGATATTCCAAGACAACTTTACATAACTTTTTTCTGATCCCAGACAGACACACAAACATACTTTTAATATTATATAAAAGAAAGACATTTGAAAGGCAAATGTGTAGTTTTGTATGCAAAGTAAAACAGTAAAAAAGAAAAGAAAAGTTGGAAGCACCCACTCTTCTGAAAAAGGGATTTTTTGTTGTGATTTTAACTTTAAATGGAAATTCTGATTAATAATGTTCATATGTTTTTCATATATGTCCTTGTGTTTCACATTGGAGACAGTTGATAAAATTTGTAGGTATGAAACAATAAAAGCGCATAGAGAGGAAAATATAGCTGTGATTGGCTTCTTTATTACATGAAAGATAAGCCTTTCCTCCATTCAATGCAGTCTTAATAATCAAGCAGTATTATGTTTGTATGAGTAGCTGAAATGTTTTTTTTTTCCCCAGCTCTTATTGAAACAGGAATATCCTCTATTTTTCTTGATTGATTTTCCACAGACAAGTCCTTGGTGAAAGTCAAACATATTCAAATCACATTCATATGGAAAACACGCTACATGAATGATCTATCACACACAGTTTCATGTGTTATTAATACTGTGGTGCCCTTGAAAGGCTGCCTGAGCTCACATGAACACACTTCAAGACGTCACATGGCCACAGTGTCATGTACAACAGGTTGAAAGTGTGTCGTTTCATCTTTGATTTATTTTAGTTCCCACTTCATCATCGTTCCACTAATACTTCCACCATCTTGTCGCCATCCTCCTCTTCATCACCACAGTGAGCTCCTCCCCAGTTCTTTTTTTTCCTCCGCTTATTCACCTTGATGTCACTTCACACCCTGCCCTCGGTCGTAGTGGTGTGTTCAGCCTGTTCCTGCTCTCTGTTCTGTCGCTTTCCTGCTGTTTTGTCTGCTTGTCTGTCTGCGAGTCTGCGTGATGTCAGTCTGACTCCATCTCAGTTGCCTCAGATCCAAAGCCTTTTGTGTGTGTACGCGCGTGTGTGTTGTGTGTGCGCTCGCTCACACACAAGCACGCTCACACACATATGGGTATGTGTGATCTCATCAGTTCCCACCTCCGGTTCTCCAAATCTGATTCCTCTCAGGGTTATTTATAGCCATGGAGGCCCACACCACTGTGCAACACGTCATGACCTGTGCTCCTGCCTGCCTTTGTGGAAAAGGTGCACACAACACTTAAAAGCAATTTTATCAGGTGTGAAATTGTGAGTCTTTGTTGCAGTTTTCCTGGGTTTTACATAAAAACGCCGGCTCACGTGTGATTGGAGGTTTTTTAGCTGAGGTTTGCTTCTTCATTCATGCTCTCTCCATGTTAATATAATGCATACAAAAGGCAGTTTTGCTGTATTCATTTTCCTTGCAGAGCATATGCATGCAAGTGCCATTTTCCACCTCTCACATACACGCACACATGCAGACGTTGGTAGGTGTGCATGCCTAAGTTGCTCAACGGATGAGCGAGATAGCTTGATTAAAAAAGAGTCAGTCGAAATACAAATACTCACTATGAGTGTGGGGTTACAGGTATGCAATACGCTAAACACACCTCGAATTAAGGTTAAAGACAGGAGTTGGCTTTTGATGTTTTTAGTAAAAGCAACATAAAACGCAAAAGACTGTCATAGTAACGTCTTCGATTAACATATGCATAGTTAACGAGATTAAAAGTAATAAAGAATTAAATAGATCTGCAACCTAAAATTAAGCCAACAGTAGTGTCCATGGCATGAACATAATAATTTCACATTGCAATGCTCTGTATTTCATAGATCGAGTAGAATAGGATTTTATTGCCATTTGCATGCGTACGGTCACATTAGAATTATTTGTAAGTAAGAGCAGCAGCAAAAGAGAAGTTAAATATAAGAATAAAATAAATACACATTATAAAAAGCACTCTGTATACAAATACGAAAATAATAAATACACTGAGTCGGTACTGAAATATGAGATATGGCTGACTGCTGCTCAGGTGACTCTACACCTGTCAGTAATAATTAATTCCACATTACTAAGTGTCTGCTGTATAGTGCAGTAAGATGTGAGTATGGTTGTGATATTGTTTTTACTCGCCCAGGTTTGGGGATATCTGTCTCACACAACGGGTGCAAACGTAATTGTATTTCTTGTGCTCACATATTCAACAACATGTCACAGTGTGCTTGTTAGTCTGGATAATCCACACAGCAAACTGTCAACAGATTTTTAGGAGCTTCAGTGTTTCTTCAGCAGAACGTTTACAGGTAGCTCAGTGTATTTTCCAGAGTAGACTGATTACAGAAAGTAAAAAAAAAAATAATAAATTCAGTGCTTTTAGACCCACAAAGAAATCTATCTGCCATCAATTGGGATGGTGGCAGAAACATTTTTTCATGCCTGGCTAGATACTACAAGAGGAAAAGAAGAAAACATTGGTATTTTGGTGGAACCGTGCTTTTAAGCTTGGAGCCACCATCATAAGCCACCCTGCAAAGGACAGTGGATCATATGAGTGGACTAATAATAACTGAGGTCAACAGTAAGCAGTATGCATAATGACACAACTAGAAAACAATGGCTGATTATGATTATGACTGATCGTATTCCCGTGAGCAAGGATTGATTTAGGCAGCCTCGAAATAGAAATCTCCCTCAGACAATCGGAGTACTGTATATTTACTTCAAAGACAAAAGAGTAGCAGGAAAAGGATTAGGAATAATTACCTTCTGTGAGGAGTTTTCAACTTGTGTATAACCCCACTTTGTGTGACTTTGTGTGCGTGTGTGTCTTTCCAAGTGTGTGTTTGTGGGTCTGCTCTGCAGAATACTAATGGGCCCCGTAGCCTGCATGGCCATGATAATGAGGTTTGTCATGTCCACAATGTAATATCAGGGAGACGGGGAGTGCAGAAACCTAGCTGTGCGTAGTGAAACACACACTGCACATTGTGTCTATGTGTTTTGGTGAGTGTTATCTTATGTGTTACATGTATCCTGGATCAATACATTCGCTGGTGCAATATAATAGATGAAATGGGAATGCCTGTCTGTGTCGTTTTTTACCAATACATGGGGAAAAATAGATGGGGGATGAGTGTGTGTGTCGCTCTGTGTGCACCCAAACCTGGGGAATTGTTAGTGTGTGTTGTGTCCATGACGACAGCCTCCTCTCTCCCTCTCTCCCTCTCTCCCTCTCTGTCAGTCTATTCCTCTCTCGCTCGCACTCTTTGGTGACAGTTGACAGGTTTAACACAATGGAGCATTTCATTGGGCCTAGATGTCAGAGACAATCACAGCTTCACTCTCCTCTTCATGGTTATCTACATTATATCTCACTCCCTAATATAGACAATTGGTTTCATTCCTGATATCTATCTTGTTTGCGTGTTATTGTGTCCTTTCTATGCCTGTTCAATAGCATTAAATAGCGTGCTATCCACCCTCTGTGACTTTGCAGGGGTTTTGTCTGTGCAGCACAGGCCAACTTGTCCTTTAGTACAGCTTGGATCATTTTGTGCCTTTTGATTAGCTGCTGAATCAGCGTAGCGTCAGCTCCACGTGCTTGTTGTCATTGTCCTATTGTCCTGTTGTCCATTGAGACATTCATGTAGACATCATCACATGGGCTATAAGCCTAGCAACAGTGTTTGTCCTTACCTCGGCTGGTATGAGTCAGTCAAAATAATGAATGATGTCTTCAGTCGGCAGAGAAGGTGACAGAGACGATACAGCAAATGCTTTAATTAGAGGTTTGTATTCTACATGCAGGTTTTGAAGTCATTTTGTTGCTGGAACAGGTCAGCCATGTCAGGTCACAGTATTCTCAAGTTTATTTTTATAGTTCTTTTGCCCGCAATGAACAAATTTATAGATTGGACCGGTGACTCTCAGTTATTGCCTTATCTGGTCAAACACCAGGGCACCCAGCTGCTTGCCCGGCTATATCCACCGCTCACTTAAAGGCCTGGCTTGATGAGATGCTGTTACAGACTTGGCACCAACTCAGAACTGCTGCATGCTTTCATCAGGGTAGTGGATATGTACAGAACATTTGAAAGACACACGAAACAAAGCTCAGTGGGACCATTTAACAGAACATATATCCACACATTCTAGTCTGTGTATAAGAAACCGTGTGTGTGAATGAAGAAGCCGGAGGGAATGTGTATGATTGTGTTTGAAATGTATGTAAATACTTTAATCTACGCTGACCTCTAGTGGAGGCTGATTGAAGTTGCACTTGTTTTATTAAACGTGAAGAGTCTCCGGTGCCTGATCATTTACATTTCTGTTTTGTGATTTCTTTCTGCAGCATTTTTGTCCCTACACCCTCACCTTCCTTTTTTTTTCAACTGGTCAGACTCACTTCTGTATTATTTTGTAATTCTCTTTCCCCTCTTACAGTCTGTTGGTCTGTCTTTCTTCCCCCACAACCTCCTTTCCGATTCTCTTTCTTCTCTCCCAGTAGGTTTCTAGCCATCCAGCACCTGCTTGCTGGCACTGTGAAATTCAAAGTTCATTCGTTCTGCATTCGATACATGGTATAAATAATACATTGTTTATTTCGAATCCTGCATACAAAACTGGTTTTGCATTTTCGTATTTGCGTGCCGAAAATTGCACATTTCCTACATTTTTTTTAATCCATATATTTCATAAACAGACGTGTTCTGTTTGCTACTCTTGTTGTTTGTATGCTGTGCTGGGCCATTTTTTTTTGCTGTTTCACATATATTGTGTGTTGCCATGGTGCATAATGGAAACTAATACAACAACGGTTGTTTACAAGACACGCTGTCAGTGCACGTACTAGACATAACACAGAGAGCCTCATTCAGACCTGCTGAATAGTTAATTGAAAGTAGTTGCCTTTTTTTGTACAACTTTTCAATACTTCCTAAATCATGGGGGGAAAAACAAAGAAAGCCTTTTCAAAACAGGTGGTGCATGACCATGTTTGTTTATCATGGAGTGCACATGGGGCAAACCATGATGTGATGAGGTGATTACGCCCAGAGAAGGAGGAGAGATGCTACTGTGTACCTCTAAATATAGAGGTCTCATAACACAAAGTTGCACACCAATTTAGTTTGTGATCACTCACATGTGTTGAGCATGCGGCCTTTCCAGCCACTGGTCATCATGAGCGGCTCTGAGGAGGGCACTGGAGGTTTTTATGCCCTCATACTCCTATTCCCGCTGTCTTACTGGCTGTTTAAGAGGAAAGGTGAGTTGCACTTTCTGTAAGAAAGGATGTATGTTGATCCCATACTGAAGATTTGTTGGCTGGTTCTTGTTTGAAGTGCTGCTTTTTATTGAAATCCTATATTATAAGATGGGAGTGTAGAGTTTGAAATACGTGAGCCAATTGGAGAAGGGCTTAATGGAAGATTTTATAGGTTATGGGTGATCCATATAGAATCCAGCACTTATTTTTGAGTGTGACCAGCACAGAAATTGAAAACGGGGCATTTTGCAGTCTGCTTCACATACTTTCAGTATTCTTGTTTTAATATATCTGTAGTAAACATTGTACTGCAGTGCCAGAGTAACCTTTTAACAAGGCAGAGAAGGTAAGTAAACAAGAAGAGTGTGTATATTTAGGGTCCATGTAAATGGAAAATAAAAGATAGGGGACTAAATACTGCAAAAGGGACAAAAATCTAATAAAATAAGAAAAATGTGTTGTGTTGGAGTAAAGTTACATGTTCTGTTTGCACTATCAACAAGTGTATTAGTATGTGTGAAATGAAGAGTCAGTGTGGTTGTTGCAAGGGTTGAAAACAGAGCAAATACAACAACATGAAAATTAATGAGACGGTGTGAATGAAAGCACCATGAATGAAGGTCTGTTTCCCTGTAGATCATCATACAGTGTGTTGTTTGGTGCTTCAGTGTCTGATCTTTGCCCTTTGTGTCCACTAGATGTCCCAGTCTAGCTGGCCTTGGATTTAAAAGCTGCCTCATCCTTTAGTTTTCCAGTCGTACCATCTTTTTTATCATGTTGCATTATATCTTTATTGATTGTGAATGTGGCTTGGCTCACAAAGAGACACTGTCACAATAGACGGCATGTTCAGCCAGACAGATATTGATTTAAAATGCATTCTGTATGTTCATCCGTGCTGTCGCATGAAGCAAGCAGGTCAGGAGAAATTACTATATGTGATGGCTGGAGAGTGAGTGTGATGTTCGTAATCATAACAATTTGAGCTCTTCTCTACTCTAGAAAGCTATATGCCATTTGTGCTTGTGTTCTTTTCTGAGTCCTTTCTCTTAAGCATGGTTGGTCAAGCCTTGCTGGAGCAGAGATCAATAATCGTGTTCTTCAATTAGGACATCTTGTGGATTAGAAAATGTACATGCAGCATGGATCTATACAACAAGATACATCCATTGCAGCTTAACTGTCATTTAGTTTTGACCTTCAGCACTTTGGAAAAAATTTTTTCTAGATAAGGGCGCTGCTGGCCTGAAATCTGTCGTAAATCTTTCTCCGCTGCTTCAGTTCACAATCCATTTACCTGAGGTGATCTCACAGTGCTCAAATGTCAGATCACTGATTCATACATTTCCCTGAGGCCTTACATTTGACATATACAAACAGCTCATAAATACTGAGGCGTGAGTCGATAAAGACATCCACTTGAGTCTATCATAAAAACTCATGAACCCATCAGCACGAGCGTGGGCAAAACTTTCCACAGTTTAGCACCTATCAGTTGACTGGCTTCCCCTTCGTGGCTCACAGCATCCCTTACAGTATATTTAGCAGCAGAAGAAATTAGGAAAAATCAATAGGAGCCTGAGGGGAAAGTTGGTGTGTTTTCTTTTTGAGAGCTGAGTGATTCCGATTGCCTCATATTATGGGTCACATCAGACAAAAGAGAGAAAAGGATGTTTTGCTTTTAAGGACTCATTAGTCTGAGATGTCTCAGCAGGGCACTTAAAGAGCAACCTCAGGCACAGGATATTTAAGGGACTGTATGAAAATGATTTCAGGTGGTAAAGGGACTAAACCCTCTTTTTTTTTTAAAGCAATATCCTCCTTAGTATCATTTTCGTTGGACTGGATTTTTTCAAACTCTCCTCTTGACTTAAGAAACTGCAACACCTTCTGTCTATATTTCAAAACAACATCCATACATAACATTATACCAAATAAATATGGTAAATATGATGTACACCGATCAGGCGTAACATTATGACCACCTGCCTAATAATGTGCTGGTCAGGGTGTCCTATGGGGTCTGGCACCAGGACATTGGCAGTGGATCCGTTGGGTACTCTGGCTTGTGCAGTGGGGCCTCTGTCAATCAAACTTGTTCCACCGCATCCTGTTGATGCTCCATCAGAATGGGGTCTAGGAAGTTTGGAGGTCAAATCAACATCTTAAGCCATTGTCATGTTCCTCAAGATGTTCCTGGTTGTTTGATGTTTTTGCCATGTGGTGGAGTGCATTTTCCTGCGGGGGTAGGCCAGTGACAATTGGGATTGCCATTTGCATGAGGGAGTGTGCTTGTTCTGGGACAATGTTTATTTGGGTGTCTAAGTCTCATCAACACGGATGTTAAAATCCAAGGTTTTCCAGCAGAACACCACATAGTACCAATATGATCAATGTTATTCATTTCACCCGTCAGCGGTTATAATGTTATGGCTGATCGATGTACAGGAAAAAGAGTATTAAAAATGTCTTAGTACAGTGTAAAACACAACTACTAAT